>JAGSMR010000024.1:8840000-9052500 GCA_029286605.1 Sericinus montela
ATATATATTTATTATAAACAGGCACCTTATTGTTAACAGGCACTAAAGATGTAACAAAAGAAATTGTAGAAAACGCACACGTCATAATTCAAAACTTCATAAATGAGTCTAGAGCACATAATAATAATTTAGTCTATTAATAGAATTTCTATTGTTGCGACAATAATAAAAGAATTCATTCTTTCTCGTTGACATTGAAAAATACATCTATGGAAACGACTTAAAAATCAAAAAATAGTACTACTAAATAAGCAGACCGACAACGGGTTGTAGCATTAAAGGTGCGAGGGCTGTTACTGTGCTGCTCTGCATAGGAGTCGCCTTGATAAGTAGCTACTCACATTATACACTCTTATCAATCTGCCATGAAACTGCAGTGTCACAAGTGTTGTGTTCCGCTTTGGAAGTCAATGGCCTGTAGCAGCACTTTAGATCTGATGTACCCTGCTTTTTCTTCCTAACGCTATACATAAGAATAGCATGCATCCGGTACCGATTGATGGCATACTGAAAAATACCAGAGAAATTTTAAGTAGATATGTAACTGGCAGTAACGCCTGCGGTGTTAGATGTCTCCCCATTTTTGACCTAGCAACATTGCTGCACAGTCATTTCAGTGGCGAAGAATTAAGGTATACGCTAATTCCTAGTTTACATATTGAATAGTTTAATATAGCCGCCATAGAAACTTTTATAATAAAAAGATAAAAAAAGATAACGTATATAGATAGGGACAACATCACATACATTACTCAGATCCCGAAGGAAGCAGCTTAAACACTTGTATCGAAACAACGAAGTTACCACAAACACCCAGACGCGAGAAAATGCAGACAGAGTGGTTTCTACATTCACACAATCGGGAATCGAATCCCAGGACCTCAGAGCTGGCGATACCATGAAATGCGATGTGTAGGCTAAGCGGTGGTTTAGTGGGATGATAGGTACCATTTTTGTAAATTTGATACTTCATGTTACTACACCGACTGTATGGTAAGTAGTCTTTTATTTGTATAACATCCATCTCGACTACAATCTTTCGAATATGCGGATACAATGTTACCCGTGGTAGGGATACAACATCGAAGCAATTTGTTTTTGGAGCTCAGGTGCACTGTGTGCTTTGCACATTTGCAATCGCTGGAAACGTGGACATTACATTGTAATACTCTATGTAGGAGGAATACTCTATATTTTTCCTTTTATTAAAATATGCTAATAAATATGAGAAAGAATTGCACTGTTTAGCTAAGGAAGTAGACAGTAGTAACACAATATTTATATCATTTTGTAGTATTATCAATCACATATTATTGCAGTCAACGATAGACAAAAGTTAAGGATGTGTTAATATCATACTATTCCGTGGTATCTGTATTAACATATTAATGATTTCGTCTACGAATACAATGTCTTTCTGACGTTTTTTGGAGTATGTAAATAACGTGTAACAAAATTTTAAAGCATTAATTTAAATTATGGCTAATTTAAATTAATGCTTTCAAATATTATTTGAAAATTTTATATGTTTGCCAACTCGCGCTACTGTATCCGATGCGATGGTATTATCTTTAGTTGAACTACAACATCCAGTCCACTGTATGCTGTTATGGATTTGATAAACACAACGCTGAGTGATTGTTGAATTTATTTGTGAACGTAATTTTTTTATATAACCTCATCTTCCATGTGAAGGATTTTAATTCAAAACATTTTCCATATTGTATGGCGTATTACTCTTTAAAATAAACATGAGGCTATTAATATTTATATGCAGCGCAGCCTTTTGAACTTGCACAATGAAACTTTATTTCCAGGAGCTCAATGAAACTTAAGAGACGCGACGGCCACATTGATTTTCCACATATTCCGTTCATAGTTTTTCATTTTTGTTCTATTTACTTCACTACATATTTAAAGAGAGTTTTGATATGAGGAAATGTCCATTCGTTTTATATCTTATTATAAAATCTTATTGAAATCTTGTGCCAATTTTATCCTCGGTGTTATGTTGAACCAATAATTATTTAAAAAAAATGCAGTTAATATATTATTTAATTGTTACCATAAATGAATGTAACCTAAAGTATTTAGTTGTATATTTTTTAAGCTTTAAATTCAATATTCAACACAAAGTACTTAGATTGTAGTAGAAGATTATAACAGAAACACACGACAGTATAGAGGGAAACATCTTAAAAATTAACTTTTTCAAACACCCTGGTTTCTTTGAGACAGACTATTCAGCTTAATTTTACTTCATGATCACCAATTGGCTTAGTGCACGTTGCGGATGAGCTTTGCTGCAATTATGAGTTACTACCAACAGAATGTTGGAATATATTGCTACACTGTCAATAAACATAATAATGTAATAGATTAATATAAGGAATCAACTGACATGGGATGTAAATCCATGACCTTCGCCGTAAAGTGGCGACAATCTTACATCCGAGCCTCCAACCTCTTAGGGGCGCTGGCGATATTTATCAGAAATTATACATTATCCGATTTAAATAAAAAAAAATATCTTCACGCAATTCCCAATACAGGGGTAGCCAGAGGTCAAGTCTAGACAATTAAGTCCCTTTGACCCACCTTCCACCGAAGATATTTTCGGGACAACGTGACAGGTGGTGAGCCCGTCGCCGCCTTTATGTCCAAGCCAACGATGAAATTCGTACATAAGTTTTTGAAAAACTCATTGGTACTGCCACCTGGGGATCGAACTCGGGTCTCTCGACTCGTAATTCCGACCACCCAACAACTCGGCTATCGTGACTTATATTATCCGATTTAATGTTCAAAATTTCCGGCCAGGGTAGGATTTATTTAATTAATCTTTTTATATCTATATATACTAGATCAGATAAAGCATAACAATAATAAATAATATTTTAGAAAATGTATTATATAATTCATCGTTGGCTTGGACATAAAGACGGCGACGGGCTCACCACCTGTCACGTTGTCTTCGGTGGAAGGTGTGTCAAAGGGACTTAATTGTCTAGACTTGACCTCTGTCTACCCCTGTATTGTGAATTGCGTGAAGATATTTTTTTATATGTATTATATAATGTAATATGTAATATATAATGTATTATGTAATATATAATGTATTATATCTTTAACAACGAATGCATGTGTCTCTTGGCTAGCATTTTATTTGAGCGCTTTCACTTCGCAAATAGTTCAGGGACAGCACAATAACTTTAAAACATACTTTAGACGAACAGTTCTGCAGGTCGACGGTACGTGTATCAGCACTAAAGGAATGAGATTGACCGCAGAATTGCACGGGAGCCAAAACTTATATTGATTTAATGCAGCTAGAGAAGACAAATGAATTTGGAACAGAAGTTGTATCATAGGGTATTATTCTTGTGACATAATAGTTAAAAATTGCATCACATCGTTAGTGTATCAGTCTTTGTAACGGTGAAAATCTCATTGATCACATCATTACTGTGTGAAAATGTCAATGTCAAGTGGCAGGGACAATATAATATTGTCCACTACTGAATAAAGAATTCTGTCATAATAGACTTCAGTGTTTGTATTTAGTCAAATGCGATTGTCTACGCTTTTGAACTTTAAATTACCTCAACGTTAACTTCACTCAGGACACATACAACCCAATCGTTAAATAGTACATATTTCACTTTACTTCGATATCTCATTTCTATATATATACGTAAGATATTATAGCTTTCTTCAATAACTTAAAGTACGCTTCGTAAAATTGAAGACATAAATAAGTCCGAGCTCCGCCATTCTACTCATGTAAGAAAGTCTGTTCTCCAAGAGTCATTCAGCGATGAATTTAGTAATGGACACTTTTAACCTTTGTATTAGAATTGCCAATATCTGTCTGTTGTCGAGACGATAAAACATCTAACGTAAATGAGCTCAAAACTTTATAAAACTTAATCGTCCACGTATACGTGAAGAGAAAAATCTTTGTGTCCTATTTTGAGCATATTGCGCGCACGGAGGAGTGTGATATCTGGCATAATTAAAGTTTATGTGGAGAACAAACGCAGACTTCTAACATTTATTAAGTTCTGTTACAAATATCTCTAATAAAAAACAGGAAACAAAATATAAATTACTAAAGTTTATACTGTCATTGCAGTAGTCTATCATAACTAAATGGCAGTTAATACACTAAGACTCAGTGTTTTGGAAGAAGTGATGGAATGAGCTGTTAATGTCATTTCAAATGTTGCTTACTATATACATGAAATGTATATAGTAAGAACAATGCTGTTAATGTGATTTCAAATGTTTAAATTATGACTTAATTAAATGTATCTTTCAAGTTTAAAAAAATGTGAAATAAGATCTGCAGTTGTTACTGCAGATCTTATTTCACAATTTAATAACCACTAGTTAAATAATAACCAGTGCTGTTTACTATTATTACTGCATAAAAAAGTGATAACTTATAGTGAAGCATCGCCTTAAAGTAATTAATTTATTTGAATGAGTCCCAACTGCAGTGCCGTGTCGTAAAGACGATTAGGTTGTTCTATGAAAATGCTAGCTATTGTTATTTTTTTTAAATAATACTACGGGGGAGGACTTTAACGTTTCAATGATGAGGAACAACCCTGTTTTACGTCCAAACGGGCGTAAAACAGGGTTGTGTCATGTCTTCCTGGCTGTTCATACTGTATCTCGACAGCTGTTTACAGAAGCTGAAAGATAGCTGTTTGGGTGTGAAATTGGGTGACATAAAAGTAAATTGTCTGCTATATGCTGATGATGCAGTACTTATTGCACCATCAGAGGCAGAACTGCAGGCATTAGTCACGTGTATGAAAGAAGAATGTGAAATTAATGGTCTCCGTTTGAATGCTAATAAAACTAAGGTTCTGGTATTTGAAAGGGACGAAGAAAGAACGAAGTGCGAAATTTGGGTAAATCAGGAATGTCTAGAACAGGTGAATGAAATTGTATACTTAGGGAGTGCGTTTAGCCGGGATGGAAGATGTGATTTAGATGTTGACAGGCGTGTCGCTGCCGGGAACAAAGTCAATGGTGCCCTGACTGCGTTAATCAAAAGGCAAGGCGTTGTGAAAAGTGCACGCCTTGCAATACATAACGCAGTGTTGGTACCGACTTTGTTATATGGCAGCGAAACCTGGGTATGCCAGAAGAAGCATAAAAGTAGGTTGAATGCAGTGGAGATGCGATCTCTGCGTAAAATGTGCGGCCTTACCATGGCCGACCGAAAGCGAAACGAAGAGATTCGCAATATGGCAGGTTTGAAAGATGACCTTGTCTCAAAATGGATAAGGGCGTGCTTCGATGGTTTGGGCACGTTGAGCGAATGAGTGAAGACCGAATGGTGAAGAAAATATATAGCGCGAAAGTTAATATTAAAAGGTGTCGAGGTAGACCGAGACTAACTTTCGAAGACCATGTGAGCAAATTGCTCGAAGAGGGGAGGGTCAAGAGTACTCGGATACCTAGACGTGCATGTATGAAGAAGATGATGAATCTGAAAGAAGCGAAAGAAGTATGTAGGGATCGTGACACTTGGCGATCTGTTCTCTCTGGCTACCCCGTCAGGGATTGTGCGTGAAGATAAATAAATAAATAAATGATGAGGAACTACCAATGCTTCAAAGTAATTCTTTAAACATGACCTAACTAGATATTCTGAGGCAAAAATTTTAATTATTGAAACTATCTTGTGTCTATAACTGTGTACATACTGTATATGTACATAACTATACATAAGAATTAATTTCGTTTCAGATCCAACCAACATCCAGATAATATGAAATATTATTTTAATGGATATACGATAGCCGAGTGGTTGGGTGGTCGGAATTTCGAGTCGAGAGACCCGAGTTCGATTCCCAGGTTGCAGGCTCGTACCAATGGGTTTTTTAAAAACTTATGTACGAACTATATCGTTGGCTTGGATATAAAGACGGCGACGGGCTCACCACCTGTCACGTCCCGAAAATATCTTCGGTGGAAGGTGGGTCGAAGGGACTTAATTGTCTAGACTAGACCTCTGTCTACCCCTGTATTGGGAATTGCGTGAAGATATTTAATTTAATTAATTTAATTTATTTTAATGGAATAATATTAAATGTTATGATTCTTGCTGCTTAGCCGAACATAAACGTTGTCTTAGTGCTCGTTGAAATTTCAATATAACATTAATAAATTAAACAGATTTTCAAGACATCATTGCAATACGTTACTGCAAAATAGCGCCCACGGGCTTTGCATTTAATTTGTTGTCTGTCAGCCGATGAAACTAAGGTTTTCTAGTCTTTCGAACAGTATTTACGTAAAAAAAATATATATATTTACGTAATAGTCGATATTAAAAAGATTTTGTTAGGTTTTACAGTAGGAGGTAATTATTTTATAATTTTTTACCTATATTATAGTAACAGTTGTTTGGATGTTGTACTTATGGGAGTTGGTAATGTGGCGTCATATTATTACATTTACAAATGCCAAGAATAAGTCACGATAGCCGAGTGGTTGGGTGGTCGGAATTTCGAGTCAAGAGACCCGAGTTCGATTCCCAGGTTGCAGGCTCGTACCAATGGGTTTTTAAAACTTATGTACGAATTAATATCGTTGGCTTGGACATGAAAGGCGGCGACGGGCTCACCACCTGTCATGTTGTCCCGAAAATTACTTCGGTGGAAGGTGGGTCGAAGGGACTTAATTGTCTAGACTAGACCTCTGTCTACCCCTGTATTGGGAATTGCGTGAAGATATTTAATTTAATTAATTTAATTTATTTTAATGGAATAATATTAAATGTTATGATTTTTGCTGCTTAGCAGAACATAAACTTTGTCTTAGTGCTCGTTGTAATTTCAATATAACATTAATAAATTAAACAGATTTTCAAGACATCATTGCAATACGTTATTGCAAAATAGCGCCCACGGGCTTTGCATTTAATTTGTTGTCTGTCAGCCGATGAAACTAAGGTTTTCTAGTCTTTCGAACAGTATTTACGTAAAAAAAATATATATATTTACGTAATAGTCGATATTAAAAAGATTTTGTTAGGTTTTACAGTAGGAGGTAATTATTTTATAATTTTTTTTACCTATATTATAGTAACAGTTGTTTGGATGTTGTACTTATGGGAGTTGGTAATATGGGGTCATATTATTACATTTACAAATGCCAAGAATAAGTCACGATAGCCGAGTGGTTGGGTGGTTGGAATTTCGAGTCAAGAGACCCGAGTTCGATCCTCAAGTGGCCGTACCAATGGGTTTTTCTAAAAACTTATGTACGAATTAATATCGTTGGCTTGGACATGAAAGGCGGCGACGGGCTCACCACCTGTCATGTTGTCCCGAAAATATCTTCGGTGGAAGGTGGGTCAAAGGGACTTAATTGTATAGACTAGACCTCTGTCTACCCCTGTATTGGGAATTGCGTGAAGATATTTATATTTATAAGAATAGTAGTCAACGCGGGAAAAGTCGCATACGGAAGCTTTTATATTAATAAGTAATAATTGTTCAAGATAAATAATATTTTTTCCAAAAACCTATTAAATAATAAATGTAATGATAAATAAATATCTTTACGCAGTCTCTGGCAGGGTATCCGGAGAAAACAGATCACAAAGTGTCACGATCCTTACATACCACTTTCTCTTCTTTCAAATTCATAGTTTTCTTCATAAACATCTTAGCATCGTCTAGGTTTCCTAGTACTCTTGTCCCTCCCCTCTTCGTAATTTGCTCACATGATATTCGAAAGTTAGTCTAGGTTTACCTTGACCCCTTGTAATGTTAATTTTTGCACTATATATTTTTTCCCATTCTTTTTGATGATACTTCTGAATCGAGGCAGTAAATAACAAGTAAATGGTTTTTTATTGCTTAGGAAATTATTTGTTTTTTTTTTTATCTACACATTAAGTACGTCTGGCGAAGAATACTTTGAAGCTGAAAGCACTGACGAATCATCTTATATATGGTGCAGCTTTTTACATATTTGAATTAATTTTTTTCACAAATCGGAGGGTGTGCCAACTTGTTCTGTCAGTGTACACGTAATCTATATAGGGCGGTAAGATGTGTGACGGCTGAGGGATGAGAAAACGTGCTTGGCCATTCTGATGCACTGGAATTGGCTTCGCTATGTTGTACCGCATCTTACGTATTGATTTTGCTCAACAAGGTACTATTATGTATAGATACAGTTTATACTGATATAATAAAACCATAGTCCGTGTTAGTAGATTTTTTAAATCTTATTAACATCAAAAAAATATATAAGTTGAACCTGGATGGAAGTTTATTATTATCCGAAAGGAGGAATATGGTAATGAAAAGAATTAATATGGAATAGGAATATGGTAAAGAAAAAGTCACGATAGCCGAGTGGTTGGGTGGTCGGAATTTCGAGTCAATAGACCCGAGTTCGATCCCCAGTTGGTAGGCTCGTACCAATGGGTTTTTCAAAAACTTATGTACGAATATCGTTAGCTTGGAAATAAAGACGGCGACGGGCTCACCACCTATCACGGTGTCCCGGAAATATCTTCGGTGGAAGGTGGGTTTAAGGGACTTAATTGTCTAGACTCGACCTCTGTCTACCCCTGTATTGGGAATTGCGTGAAGATATTTTTTTTATATTTTTTAAAGAATTAATTATTAAAAAAATATTTAATGATTTTAAACTTTATTACTTATTTATATTAGAGAATACCTCTTTACTTACGTTACTCTTACTAATATAAATCTCATTGGCTATTTGATGTTTAATGTCCACACCAATTATTCATCCAGTTTTCTTATCCCTAACCTACCTAAAAATTCTTAATTTAAATTGTTCAATGCGGCTTACGACAGAAAAGTCAGAGGTAGTTGGCAATGCAATCGCCATTCAAACCGAGCGCTGAAATTAGGATAGACTCATATCAGTTCAACAGAGCAATGTACTGATTTCTTGTAGTAAAATAACGAAACTGAATTTTAAAATACCCATTTAAAACAAGTTTATAAAATCAACACTCCCGCTGTTCATGCGCAGTTTCCACGAAACCCGTTCAATTTTCTAATTTCCATTCGAACGTTAATAAATCCGTCGTGTCGAATGCGATAAAACTGCAATTAATTCGGACAATAGTGGTCCTTCTCTACGTAAATTAACGTCGATTCTGGAGCGTTAGAAGCGTTAGTACACACTTTTGGAGAGCATAGTGAAAATTCGCCAGCATCGAAAACCATGTTTAATCGCGTTAATCCTGTTTAAACTGGACGCTCTATGCGGCGCTTGGCGATGACATCGTATGTAAAAATGCTACAGCTTTACTAAAAATCTTTATAACTACTGAAATTACTATTTATAATTTCCATACAAACTTTGACGAATATTGACTTTAACAATGAATGCTTTCAATTAAACAGATAATTGCATTTGTAATTTTTTTTTGGTATTCTTCTCCTTTGGTAACTCTTTTTGACTTTTTTTTTATGTTTTATTAGACAATAGTTTTCGTAATTTATAATTAATTCTTTGTATATATCAATAGATCAACAGAGGCACAAAAATCTCTGCTGCTGCTTATGACTTCGTTCGCAAGAGTATGTTGTAGCACCGTCATTCTCGTCCTCAGAAGTATCTATATATTAAAAGAGTTTATGAAATCCACACCACAATTACCAGTCTACAATGCAACTATGAATTAACATGCCAATTACTTTGCATGCATTGCAAAGTAATTGGCATGTCAATTCTTGAGACTAGAATTTCGCGAATGATGCACGGTGTTTAGTGGTTTAGATTTGTAAGCTTAACCATTTTTAAAGAGTGACGTAATAAAATTATGCTGTAGGAGGGAACTACATAGTCGTTAAAGTTCGTCCAAATATCAACCAAAATCACCATACGCTGAAGATGGACCATTTGAATATTAGGCGAATATAACCATTAAATCGGATAAAGTACATGATAAAAAATATGATAATCATATAAAAGAGACGAAAGAGTTGTTTTTAGTAACGTAAGTGGATACATAGTCTCATCATAGAAATAATGAAGTTAATATCGTATACAATATACAATTTAGGCACGTTATACATAAGAGACAAATTTGGAAATGCAGAAATTCCTCCACGTCCACGGATGTCTTTTAAAGAACCGTTACTATTGTAGGGAGAATACAGTTATTCACTTTACCATATTTTGGGCAAGGTTCATCGTTCTCTGTACAGTTTATTAAACAAGAGAAATGCTTATTTCATTAACACTTGTTTTTGTTTGTTTCCCGTTACGACATGTATTGCTTTATTCTTTTGAATGCTAAATTAATTCTGTATTGCCCAGTTTCTGGTTAGGATATCTGGTTAGGAGAATTGTAACTTAATAGGTAAGGAAAATTCACGGTAGCCAAGTGGTTAGGTGATCGGAATTAGAACCAGGATGAGTTTTTCCAAAACTTACGTAACGTTAGTTTTGACGACAGCTCACTGTACTCGCACGGCTAAATGATCTATATATATAAGGAAATACGTGAAGATGTAAAAAATGCCATCTTCGTGCATCGCCATCAACAGTCGACTTTTTAAAAGTTTGATGAAATGCTCTATTTACAAGTCCACTGCTAAGCATGGCTTTTTTAACTAATTACTTTGATTAATGCCTCGCTTTATATTGCGTGGCGTCGATTTTAGTCTGCGTCTTTGTATGAACTTACAGTAACACAATTTTGCACACAGTATTGTGCTATGTTGACCCTTCATTGGCTGTTCTGATTTTTGCGACTGTATGTGTTACCCTAGTTCACTGCGAATAACATATTTGCTGATTCTCTCACCTACAGAAACATAGATCTCTCCCTAATCCCCTGATCAATTAAGAGGTTTCTATATTTACAATCTAAATTCGGTAATTCATCACTGGCGTAATACTGATAAAATTCGTTTTGGTGAGCGTGATTGGATAATGAACGCTTCAGAACTAGTGTCCGAATATCTGTTATTTGAAAACTCATTGGTGTAATGTATTTAATTAATAACTTTCCGTTTATCTAAACTGGTCTCTCATAGCTTTAATAACTCTACTAATGTGTCTTACTTAGTATTGTTTTTAATTTTGAAAGCATGACGTGATCTAGAATATATTTCCATTGTCTTTTTTTGATCTGTTCCTAGTTTTGTGGACAATATTCCAGTACGCAATTTAAATTGAGAAATCCTTTTTGCGTTTAATGTGACTTTCAGCACTCGACGACACAATGTAATTTCAGATAATGGCTGACTCCTGCCTCTGTATTGCAGCACTCTACTGCAATTATGTGGTGCAAGTCGGTAGCGAAGACAAAGTTCCTGCAAAGTCTTAAAGCTCCATTGTTTTAAGGGTCAATTATAAGAATTTATATATTTTGAGTTTCTTCACACTACTGTGTTAAATCTTCCAGTTCCGTCTCCTTAGTATTCTATTAAGAAACTTTGGAACCTTATGCTTTAACAACAAGTCTAACTAAATTTGTGTTTACCGTGTGATGTTGATATAAGTATATTTAAGTTAATATTCCTTTTGCTTTCTTCTGTGGGTTTTATGACACCCACAGAGGAAAGAAAGTTACAATTAGCATGTAGATTAGCAAACGCCGCACCAAACCCTTCGCACCTTAGAGTCTGCTGTCCGACACCGATTTTTTGAGATGGTTTTCTGATGCCAACGGCTTTTCCAAGGCAGGAGTGCGATCGCCAAACCAGTACCAAACATCTTAAACCATAGACGGTGCTGCCCATAACTCTTCTACTCAATGTCATATCTTGTTTATTTTGAAAGGATTATTCTAAGGAAAAGGATTATTTCGGGGACAAAAGGGGCAGCATATTATAATCGTTAACACACGGTGTATGCCAATTTTGTTGATTGTCTTTTCGATAAAAGTGTTAATGAATTACTATATTCTGTCCTTTGATAGATTCGATTATTCTAATTTATGTTTGCGCGCTTTCTTTTAGCTATAATGTATATATGTAAAGAATACTTACATGGTCCTCGCCCACATGTAAAAGTATTGACGATTTTTTTACGGACTTACTTTTGTCTGTTCCTGCCTCCGTCAAAGTTAACATGTTAGGGCTACTTAAAGTTCTGTTATAGATGTATATCTATCTACTACTCTACTACTTCACATTTTACTATTAAATAAAGAAAAAAAATTTTCAAATTTCAACTAACACAGGCGGGATCAGTTGAAATTTGAAACATTCTAAGCATAACTTATATGATTTATAATCAATAAAAATTGCATATTTCACAGTTTTTTTTTAAATCACATATTAGAAATAAGGACAGAAAAGCGAGCAAACATTTAATTTTTTAAGTATGAAGTATCTTTTCCGTTACTATTTATTCCTTTGTTTTCACATGCGCTTAAAAATTACATTTGCCGATTTAAATAAAAAAATCACCCATATTTCCCTAAATGGCATTGTCGGCATTGGTTTCTTCAGATTACAAATATGCCGAGCTGCGTGATGACTGGAGGCTAAAATTTGTCCACGATAAACTATGATTACACACAGTCCAAGTTAAGTTTTTATAGCTCTATGCAATATTAAATTACTACATCATGGCATTTTAAATTTAATGATAAATAAATAAATGTCTTCTCGCCATTCCTAATAAAGGAGTAGACAGAAGTCTAGACAATTAAGTCCCTTCGACACACCTTCCACCGAAGATATTTATGGGACAACGTGTCAGGTGGTGAGTTCGTCGCCGTTTTTATGTCCAAGACAACGCTATAAATCGTATGTGAGTTTTTGAAAACCCATTGGTACGAGCCTGCCACCTGGGGGGCGAACTCCGGTCTCTTGACTCGTAATTCCTATCACCCGTCCACTCGGCTATCGTGACTTTTTAAGTCCAAAATAAACAAAATGTAATAATAATATGTTTCGGGTAATTTTTGAGCCTAAGAGAAAACATTACTGTACTACTAATACCTTTTAAGCGAAGTACACATAAGATTATTTACGGTGTAGGTTTTGTGCTGTATATTTAACGCATTTTTCCATAGAAGCTAAGTTTTATAGACTGTACTTGTGTGTTTTTTCACATAAAGTGGTCGGGTCGGGAACGTGTTCAAATGCTTTTATCTTTATTAAAACTACTTTGGAATAGCGCCGGTTGGATATAGGATAAATAAATAAATATCTTCACCACATTCGCATACAGGGTCGACAGAGGTCTAGACCTTCCGGACATTTTTTGGCACAGCTTGTCAGGTCGTTAGCCTAGTTATACGTAAGTTTTTGAAACTGTACGAGCCTTGGGGACGGAACTCCGGTCTCTTGATTCGAATTCCGATCACCCAACCAGTATCGGCTATCGTGACTATTTATACTATAATCGTGAGGATTATTTCTTTTATAAAATTTCGTCTCGTTAGTCAATCTCCAAAAGTTTTTCTTATACTATAACGACATTTTTTTTTGCTTTCTTTGTATTCGTCATAGTCGCAATAGCCGAGTGGTTGGGTGTTCGGAGTTTTGAGTTCGATCCCCAGGTGGCAAGTTCGTACCAATGGGTTTTCAAAAAAGTTATGTACGAATTATAATTCGTACAGGTGGTGAGCCCGTCGCCGTCTTTATGTCCAAGCCAGCGATATAAACGTTGGATTGGACATAAAGACGGCGACGGGCTCACCACCTGTCACGTTGTCCCAAAAATATCTTCGGTGGAAGGTGGGTTAAAGGCACTTAATTGTCTGGACTAGACCTCTGTCTACCCCTATATTGGGAATTGGGTGAAGTTATTTATTTATTTTGTTTTCGTGGTTTCAAGTTTTATATTCTATGTCTGTGTTGATTACTAGCTAGCGGTAACAGGTTTGGATAATTTTAACAGATTTTTTTGTATGTGCCAAATGTCATTTAAATTCGTTCGGCAGTTTTTCGTAATTGACTATCAACATAAAAACTTGGGAATTTTAACATTTAAACTGGTAGCAGTGTTAATACGTGTTTGATGGCATAAAATTAGTTTTCAGTCGGAGGTGTCACTCCGGGAATAAGCAACTTATATACGAAGCGGTACTTTTGAGAGAAATTAATTTTCGCCGTTCATGTACACTTTAGCCGGTTATAATTTCTGTGAATAGCTAGCAATTATTCACTTTTTTGACGATGGCTTTTTCTAGAAATTGGGTATTTAGTCTTTAATTTATTATGAACAAAACTATCTGAAAAATTTTGTCTGTTTGAAGTTATTGATATTAATTCTATATACTGGTATATACTGGGGTAGGCAGAGGTCTAGACAAGAAGTCTTTTCGACCCAATTTTCAGCCGATAAACCGGTTCACCGGTCTACACGAGAGTATAGAAAACAAGATGCGATAAGCGATGTAGAACTACACAATTCGAACTAACTGATTATCTTTTAAAGAGTATATCGGTACCACAAACACTCGCCACTAAAACCTGAGACAATGTAGAAAAAATGTTTACTCTATTAACCTGACCGGGAATCGAACCCGGGACCTCAGACCTGGCGACTCTGTGAAAACCGGTGACGTGTACCGGTACGCCACTCGTTCAAGGAGATCATCACGGAGTACGAGTCTTCCTCATGGTGATCGAACTCGAGTCTCTAAACTCGAATGCCGATCATTGAACCACTCGGCTATCGTGACTATAATTTTACTACCCGCAGTCTCATTAAAGTAGTGGAGTTAATTAACATTGCTTGTGATGCCCGCTGAGTGAATAACCGAGTAACAAGTTCCGTGGAGAAAACTGGCTGCCTCGTTGAATGCTCCTAATTCTGCGGACGAATTGGTTCGTTTGTGTCTTTGAAATTAACTCTGAACGCTTCCATACCTATGTCTATGCACGAAGTATTTGTATGTGCATAGAACGTAACAGTTATATGTGTGTTCAGGTTTATGAGTTACTAGCTTTGACCGCTTTTCGGCTTCGCGTCGCGATTTACAGAATTTGTTAATTTTGATGGAAATTGTGATTGCCAGGAAGAAGATACACATCTGATTAACGGAATTAAACGTACCACAGTTTGTCATGATAGATAATTTGATTTTTAAATAATTATCTTTGATGATAATTGAGATGAAAATACTTCATTGTCTTTGCGTACTCCAGTATTGGAAATTGCGTGAACATATAAAAAATATGTTGAATACTCACGGTGGAACTTCATCTTTAAACACATTAAAATTCACTTTTACTTATTCCACATTTATTTATATTAAAATACCTGACCGGTTTCGCCTTTATAGCTTTATCAAAGGTTTCTTATTGTAATAAGAAAAGTGAATTTAAATGTATATAAAAAACATATAAAGACTTATTTATTACATATATGTGTATTGGTAATTACAGCACCTAACGCCTAGTACTCGACAAATAAATAAAAATAAAAATAAATATCTTCACGCAATTCCCAATACAGGGGTAGACAGAGGTCTAGTCTAGACAATTAAGGCCCTTCGACCCACCTTCCACCGAAGATATTTTCGGGACAATGTGACAGGTGGTGAGCCCGTCGCCGTTTTTATGTCCAAGCCAACGATATAATTCGTACAAAAGTTTTTGAAAAATCCATTGGTACGACCACCCAACCACTCGGCTATCGCGACTTTTAACATCTAGCAGATATGGTATCAGGGTCGAAATGGCAGTAAACGACGCCTTCACGCCGGTGCTCACTTGGGATTTGACATCCACTTCCAATAACAATATAAAAAATAAATTTATTGTTGTGAGAAATTCCTAGTAACGTATTATTTAATTTCCTCTGCGTTAGATAAAGCGGGACGGATGTAAACGTCGCTCAGATAAGAGTGAACGTGACGGCCATACGCCGCGTTGATTAACTTTATAACGTTTACATTACATTCTCTCCGTGTCGACGACAAATACGAAGCGGCGGTACGAACATAGTATTGATTGAAGCTTGTAGTAAACAGAATTTATTTGAGTGTATTTAACGAACGGAATATTGTACGTTTAAATTAACATATAAAGAACCACATATTGTGTGAATTTGGAGAGATCGGCATATGAATTTGCGATCTTCAGTCTTGGGTCTCTATGGGTAGACGACCTCCGTGGACGAGGGATGGAGCGGGGCGACGAATCGGTTTTCATGGTGTCGCCAGCCACATCGTTTCGGGATCAGGGGTTTGTGGAGCCTGCATTGTTTCAGATTCCATAACACGCGTATTTTAGCTACCCACTTTGGGATGAGAGCAATGTAGGAGGTGCGAGGTGTACTGTACTGCGATCTCCAACTGGTTAGGCACGTAAGACCTTTTACAGGCCGCTACGATGATGTGATGATAATATTTTCTTCTCTATTAACGGCTTTTAATACAGCCGATAAATTTATAAGGCGACGTGCAGCCTCTGCCGAAATGAGTTCACATTTTCGGTGGTAAACGTGCCGTATCGCCGACACGCTTAATGCTTTAGTTCCATTTATTATTAATAGTGCCTCTTAGAGTTTTCGGAAGCTTTAAGACAACATTGCTGGGATAACTTATAGATAAATATAGGCTATATGTAATAAATATAGTATAGGTATGAAATGGTATTTTAAAACGATGACTTTATACAATACCGTACTGTATCTATGTAATACTATGGGATAGGGGTGGGATCTCAAAACTGTAGTGGTTACGGCGTTTGTTACCCCGACAACGAAATTGAGGTCTGAGGTTTAAGCCTTTCCTAAATAAATATCATTTTGCATTTAGACGCATTATACGAGATTAGTGGTTTTTAGTAGATAAACTCAGTTTCAGGAATTTGTTCGAAACAATGGCGTCTATCACAACAAGGCCGAAAAATAGCTTTCAATGAAAAAAGTTAATGTAAGTTTAATGCGACAAAATGTGGCACGTGGCACTTTAGCTTTTAAACGATTCGTAAGATGCCAACCTAATTTCGCCGCATTATTTTTTGTCAATGCGTCATGCATTGTCAGTCCCTCGTGTTGTAGTCAGCTGATCATTATCCGCCATGTTGGAACAATACCAGCATGCGACCGAACTACGCTATACGGCCGAAACCGATGTTATAAACATTTATCGCGATGTTATAAACATTTATGGTACGTGACGACCTCCGTGGACGAGTGGCGTACACACCGGTTTTAAAGGTGACGCCACCAGAGGTCGCAGGTTCGATTCCCGGTTGCGTCAATGTAGAAAACACATTTTCTACGTTTTCTCGGGTCTGTGTGTTTGTGGCACTTTCGTAGTTTCTGTTTTCATTTGTGATTTAGTCCCTGTCTATGAAACGATTCATTTATTCTCGTATAGTGAGCGTAAGCCTGGATAAAACAGAAAGATTATTTACTCAGGAGTAACAAGCTATTTATTCTCAGATAAAACTTTATTCCAGTTTGTTCGAATTGGGCCTAAGCGAAAGAAACAGTACAATCTAAAGTAAATGTATTATTTATAAATGTACCTATAAAAACCTGAAATAGCTATTTATCTTCGGCATACTTAGTTCTGAAACCCTTTGCACGTTACGTTAATACTCAGATGATGATAATGAGTGTGAGCGATATGGGAAAACCATACTAAATAGTCGACGGAAACCATTAAACGCCCAATTTGATCCTTATCATCCAATAGCCAAGTACCTAGCAGCTTCTGTCGATAAATCATATACTATTGCTTAACCCTTAACCGTTAAGGAGTGGTGGCTTCTATTAGCTTAATATCCTAATATATTGACCCTTTCATGCAATAAACTTAATTATGTCACAAAAGAGGTGAAATATTCAAAATGTTCATAAAATTTGATGATTTCCTTCTATTTCAAGGCTTTTCCCTTTGTCACCTCTTAGGAAACCCACTGGAAGAAAGGTAAGTCACGATAGCCGTGTGGTTGGGTGGTCGGAATTTCGAGTCAAGAGACCCAAGTTCGATCTCCAGATGGCAGGCTCGTAACAATGGGTTTTTCAAAAACTTATGTGCGAATTTATCGCTGGCTTGGACATAAAGACAGCGACGGGCTCACCACCTGTGACGTAGTCCGGAAAATATCTTCGGTGGAAGGTGGGTCAAAGGGACTTAATTGTCTAGACTAGACTTGTATTGGGAATTGCGTAAAGATATATACATTTTTTTACGAAGCCCACAGGAGGAATGGCAAATTCATTAATTCATTAAACGGTGCTTCTTTATTGCTGTTATTCATTCACACTATGGGACGACAGGTTCACGGTTGCTAGGTGGTAGTACCACTTTAAGAAAAATTAAAAATGTCGCGTTTATAGCTAAAGGTTCTTTTGTACATTAAAGGTTAAACGTGCTAAGCGGTAATTTAAATTTGACATTATGTTCGCCGATAGCATTAACCTTATCATGTTAATTATACACGTTAATGTTCAATGTTTTTATAACATTATTGTCCTATTCCCAGCCGCAACGGCACAGCGGTTGGTTTGTATGCTAAAATTAAGTTGACAACTCGGATTTATTGCGTGCGTGTCGACTCATAATGAATACCTCTTTTACATGCATACAGGAAAATAGCCTGGCATTGATGTGACTTTGTTTTTCTATTAACTCTGTGTTTTTTTATAATTATTGCGAGTCCTGATTACCGTAGTTTAAATGAGAAAGGAAATGTTGCACCAAGAGTGCCGGATAAAATATCTTCACGCTATTCTTAATACTCGGGGTAGACAGAGGTCCCGACAATTAAGTTCTTTCGATCTTTCGATTTACCTTTCACGTAAGACATTTTTTGGGACAACGTGACAGGTGGTAACCCTGTCGTCGTGTTTATATTCAAGCCAATGAAATAAATCGTACATAAATCTTCAAAAAGCTCATTGGTGGGGACCGAACTATACATTGATCAACAACTACTCGGCTATCGTTATTGAAAAATTAAATTAACTTAGTGTTATATTTTCCGTTCAAAATTTACAAATACATTATGAGAAATTATTAAATTATGCACTAAAGAAAAGCTTTGTTGGTCCATTCATTAATTCTAGCTTCGCATCAATGGGAAATTATCTTTTTGGATTTTTTTATTTGTAAAATCAGCTTGCGTAAAATACAACAACACAGAAATATGAGAGACAAACCGGTTGACTCATTTTCTACCTATGAGTGAACTAGCATAGTTACAAACTTTTCTGCTTCCATTGAACAGTAGTGTTCCGGTTTAAAAGATACGGATAGACAGTGTAGTTATGAGGCATTCCTCCTTAGGCCTGGTCCTCACTATCATGTATTGTAGCGTAATCTATCTCCCACCAAGCGAACCTTCGTCACCCAGATACCTTATGAAAATGAGCTTAACATGGCGCAAGTGTTTTAAAAATAAAATAAATAAATATCTTTACGCAATTCCCAATACAGGGGTAGATATATGTAGATATGGGTGGTGAGCCCTTCGCCGCCTTTACGCCCAAACCGATGTAATTCGTACATAAATTTTTGAAAAACCAATTGGTACGAGCCTGGCACCTGGGGATCGAACTCGGGTCTCTTGACTCGAAATTCCGACCACCGAACCACTCGGCTATCGTGACATATCTTAAAATACGTATAATGATGTTTTTATTAAACAAACTACGCTACTAAAGGTAGCATGGTATTCTACATTTCTCATTAGTGTGATGTCATGCGCGTAATTGTTAGGCCGCAGTGTGTATAAAGGAGAGGACAATAATGATGACGTCAGAACGCTAGCTTCTCTCATTATTGACCAAGTCGACGATTGTCCGTCGCCGGCTTCCCGCCGGAATATATTATGTTATCGGGGAGGACTCCCGAGGGACCTCCGTCGATAGAAAGCGTCACATGACGAGTAATAAGGTCGGGGTACACAGACTCTCGTTGAATTTGTACTGAAATAGTAGGTACTATAAATATCGTTATTCTCAGATCTAGATACTTTCAAGTTTTCTGGAAATATCACACTTAAAACCAAAATCTAGTCTCATTCGTGCTATGAATTTTAGTTGTACGTAGACTATTACATATAAAAAGTTACAATTCTATCTGGTTGCGCAAACAAACTAAAGGTAATATTGGTAAAGATTTTGAGTGATCCAAGCCACATTATTTTGATCTTCTTTTATGTCAAGATTCATCTTGGAAAATTGTAAAAGTATGTAAAGCAAGAGCGTATAAACGCTTACTGCTGGCCAAAGACTTTCCCTCAAATAGTCTTTAATGTAGATTAAAGCGGGGGAACGCCCACCACGCTACTTCTTTGCGGATTTGCGGATACACAGACATATATTAGAAACATTCTTTTTGATATTACTTCTCAGACATGCAGATTTCCTCATTATACTTTTTCATCGTAAAGTGGTAAATTTGTACATCATTTACATGGAAGAACTATTTGCAGTTGTTCGACTTAATTTTAATTATTTAATAATTAATTAATGATTTAATTAGTATTTTTTCAGTGACAGTAGCAGAGCCACGGATCAGCTTTGGTTGTTGCATGAATGGGCCGGCTCGACTGGGGAAGTACCACGACCTCACAGAATACCGACGTGAAGTAGAAGTCTAACTAACTTCTGCGTTTCGTCTGGCGAGTACAGGTAACCGGAGGCCCACACATCCCCCTTCCCCAATTCTGGGGAGGGGGGGCACTTTAAGGCTGGCAACGCATCTGCTATGCCTGTGGTATTGCTGGTGTTCATGGGCGGCGGTAATCACTTCCCATCACATGAGCCACCTGCTCGTTTACCAAATTTGGTACCGGGAAATATACCTAGAGTTCCCATTACCAGGATAAGCCAATGCAAAGTAAAGCGTATAACATCTCAGTGATTTATACCGAATGACACTGACCTTTTAAAAAGTACTAAGCATTGTAAGTTACAACGCCCAGCGGGTCCGTAGCCTGTTACAAATGATTATTGTCCAACCCTTTGAACCTTTTCGCTTTGTTTTCGTGTGATAAAAAAGGCTTTTAAGTGCATTTAAGTTGTCGTGTTATCAGTACAGTTCATCCCTAAAGATCGGTGTCCGCCATTTACAAAGTACAGCAGAAATTTTCTTTTACATTTTTTTTCGTATTTTATTTAGGTCCTCTATGGTTCTATGGTTCGGTTAAGTAAGTTATCATTTTGATTTGAATTTAAGATTGTAATGTTATTTGAAGTCGATGTTTCGGCATTTAATCGTTATTTTTTTTGTATAAGGAGATATGTAAAATCAAAAAAAATATACTCGTCCTGAACTTAGCTATTGTTAACATCTCTTCTAGAGAAGTGGAAAACAGTGAGAAATGTATATGCATGTATTCTAGAAGAGACACAAACACTCAAGGTTAGACCTTCTAACCTAAAAATTAAAATATCATAATCGTAGAAACATTTGAGTTACAATACTTAGAAAACTACTAAGCTAATTAAATAACTTTATGATTTAACAAAAATCTCAGCATGGCATACATGTCCGAAAATTCCACAAAAAGGTATGAGACCTTACACGTTCTTATAGATTAAACGGTTCGATGTCGCAGAATTTCTTAACGATATTTAAATGTTTAGATCAATAAATAGTATAATATTGGAATTAAAATTAATACTGTCAGCAAATCTTTTGCATATAATCGTACTTTATCTACATGGTTATGTAGTACATACCAGTAATCACTAGGACTACTCATCCATGGTTTCTTTTCTACGTATTAAGTTGTTTACTTAATGCAGTTAGTAGTAATTATATTTTAAAAAAAATAATTAAAAAAATTATAATTAAAAAAATCCTAATCAAATATGTATCCGGTTAATATTGCTCCAGTGGATTTTATTTAAAACCTGTACAAATTTTCCAGTATATTATAGTGATAGTCTCTATAACGAATCAGTTACGTCAGCTATACTTTAAGGTAAGATAAGAAATGTTTAGGTTAAGAACTTTGGGGTTTTATACGCTAGTGTGACATCACCTTTAAGAGCCCTCCACGAACGGAAGCCATGACATGGAGTAGCTTGACGTCATTTTCCTTCCATTGCGGTTCGTCCGTCATTATTGTAACATCGATTCTCACTTAAGGACTTTCATAATGTTTCAATAAGTTTTTTTTAGGCGAATTTGCTATTTGAAATTTTCTTGTATATTTTTCTGAAATAAAGTCTTTGAAGCAGTAAGTTATACAAATTTCATTATAGTTATCAAAATTGTTTGTTTGAATTCTATTTCCTTGAGAAGTAGACTTATTTATTATGATGTCTTCTTCATCAGGTTTTTGATAAAGGATATTTTTATATACGATACCTTGAAATAAAAAAATATCATTATAATCGATTCACAATCCGCAAAGATCACGTAACATGTATAAAAATGAGATCCTCTTATTTCGAAAACGTTTGAAAATACTTTTCGTTTTCGAATATTAACACGGTATTATTGTTATTGTCTGCAAGTTCTAAACGATTGTTCCTATCGTCAATACTATAAGACGGTACGTGGTTGCGATATACACAGACAATAGCGTCATGTCAGTCTAATTCTGGAAGAGGCAAACGAGTAACAGTTTTATAGCGAGTTGTTAGCACAAAGTTCAGTCAACTCCCATCTGATTGCTAGACGAGACGGCGGGTCATGTTTATATCAGCTGCTTTGTTGGCAATTAATAGCTCCGGGATGAAACGAATCGTCGTTAATTAGAGCTGAAAGTTGATTGGATGCGAGTTGTTTGGCAGGAAATACATTTAATGTTATTAAAATTTAGTTGACTGTGGTAATTTGATGATTTTTGTTTTATGTTAATTGGATTTTCACGATTTTGTCGATTCGATAGTCTAGTTGGTGGTGACCCTGCTTTTGAAGCGGGTTCAAATCCCGCTATGGGCAAACTTTTGTATGATAAAGGTGATATTAGGCATCAACTGCTTGTTGTACTCAGATCTACTAACACAACACATATACAAATAAATATTGTGTAACTACAAATATTGTATATTTTTGTTAATTTTATTCCTCTATAAAGTATGCATTGTATTTATTTTTTACTAGTTATTATGATGTATTCAATATACTATATTGAATACATCAAGAGCGAAGGTCGGCTCGGCGCTGAAGCACGTGTTCAATAGCTATTCTTAGTTAGGGTACTGAACTCTGTAATTAGTCTACGCTATATATGTTTAGTTATTTTTACTTTAATGATCTTAACCTTCAAACATTCACAACTATTTCCTTGTGCTCATGTACGACCCGATAGTTAATTTGATTAACTAAGAAATGGATCAGAATTTCAACAAGCAAGACAAGTTTCAAAAGACAAGTTCTGTCTAACCGATTTGCTTAATGTTAGCTTTTAAATGAAACCAATATTAACTGAAACAAAATGAAATTAATTAAAATTGTCATCGAGCATAGAAAATAATTTAACTTGCACGCTTCTCTAGTTCTAATTGAGGTCCGGGGTAGTTTAGGTCTAGGAACACTCAATGAAACCAGCTGTTAGTTATTTCATTCGAGCCTTTCAACGAAATTAGTAAACATAAACTTGACTTTCAACGCTGCACCGTCTAAGATGCGAGGAGTCTGGTCCGCCGCTTGCTAATTGTGGCGATTATGACCTTTGTCCTAGCGTGAGAGGTCCATGTCCTGCAGTACTTTTACAGGTCGTTTAGTAAAGTTATTAACCAACCAACTCAGGCGTTGTTTCATACTAAGTACTTCATAAACCTTTCAACTTGATGTAGCTTATTCGTTTCATATTAAAGCACGGGCGTGGTACAATATAAGCCGCGAGATTAATATGTCTCCGCTGCTTCCCAAATTGTTTCCTCGAAATAATCTCCTAAGTAACATTGTTTTCGTTTCTATTCGAATACAAAGGAAAATTGCTTAACAATATACTTTTATAATTTTCGAAATTATTAACGTGGCATATTACTTATTTCTTTATCGTATTTTCGAGATTTTGTAAATATCCTCAGTGACATATTATGTTTGTTATGTTATATAATATGTTGAATATATAAAGTTGTTATGTGTACATACTATTATTATACTATTTTATCTCAGCCTATTTCACCATCGTTCCTTACGGCATAGTCAAAAATTCATTCAACACCATCTTGATGCTTGGCATTCAACCACAGTGCGTTTTTCGCGGAATTTTCTGCCACGTACTTGCACTTTATGGAATGTGCTGTCGTCACCGGTTTTTCCGGACCGATACGACTTAGGCACCTTCAAGAAAAGAGCCTATACCTTTCTCAAAAGCCGGCAACGCATCTGCTATGTCTCTGGTACTGCGGATGTTCATGGGCGGCGGTAATCACTTACAATCACGTGAGCCACCTGCTCGTTTGCCTCTTTTCTCTATAAAAAATACGGATGGACAGTATGGCAATGTTAATCATTGCCATACTCTCCATCCGTTTGTGTCGAATGAGGAAAACGCTCTAAAGATATCATGGCAATGACAGGAAGCAGGTTTGATGAACAATTCGACACTTTTCAATTACAGTCTTTGGAGACAGAGAAGTATTTTGCGGCAACAGGTTTGGCTGCTTTCTGTTAAGCCAAAAGCCTACTACACTACATCCTTGCCCACCTCTATTAATTACTAATTAATACATCGATTTTCATATAGATATTGATATAGAGTAGGCAAAATGAATTCAGAAATTCAATTCTATAAATGTTCTGTAACTCTTGTAAGGTTTTTTCTTACTTTAACGTATGTAGTTCTTCCGAGATAAATATAATATACGGAAAGCGTGACTGTAAATCAACCGCATTCTGCTTGAAGTTCTAAAACCCCCCCAGCATTATACGTCAGTCTCTAACTCGAAAGTTGTGCGGCATTTAAATTTTGCCATACAGCGCATTTTGACTTGAGAGATGCGTTTTGGCTGAAATTTAATAACATTCCTGTATTGTGTCATGTACTAATGTAATAAATACATGTATAGATAGGGACAACATCACATATTGCTGCGATCCCAATGTAAGATGCTAAAGCACTTGTGGTGTGGGAATCGGAAACAACGATGGCACCACAAACACCCAGTCCCGAGAAAATGTAGAGAAAGTGTTTTTATGTATTGACCCGTCTGGGAATCGAACCCGGGACCTCAAGATAGTGACTCTTTGAATTGAAAACCGGTGTCTACATCACTGGTCTACGGAGGTCGTCAATGACTTCGCTTTTTTATATGTATACTATAAAAATGCGATATATATGTACTATAATCACATATGTATAAGTATCATCATTGCTAATAATTTTTCACTAGTCAGTACATTGCAATTGAAGTAGGTAGCTATGCATCAATGTACTAAACATTTCATATTTTGATACGGAGCTAAGTCGTCACTATGACGAGTTGAGCAGTTTACCTGATGAAGTTTACCTGATGATGGAATACTAACGCCCATGTGAATACGCAATACCAGAGTAGTTGCGGTCGTGTTGCCCGTTTTGAAGATACGAATTGGTGTGTGAGGAGAACAGGAGGCTTCAGGTTACAGGAAAAAACGCTTATGGATCAAACTCAATAATAATTGCATATTTACCCTGCTGAAAGTCGACAAAAAATTACGATAGCCTAGTAGTTGGGTGGTTGGAATTTCGAGTCAAGAGACCCGAGTTCGATCCCCAGGTGACAGGCTCGTCCAATGGGTTTTTCAAAAATGGGTGGGGTTTTCAAAAACTTATGTACGAATTATATCTTTGGCTTAGGCATAAAGACGGCGACAGGCTCACCACCTGTCACGATATACCGAAAATATATTCGATAGAAGTTGCGTCAAAGGGGTTTAATTTTCTCGACTTAATTGACTTAACTATCTACCCCTGTATTGAGAATTGCGTGAAGATATTTATTTTATTATATTGAAAATATCGACAATCTGACATTGATACATATGTACATTTATTTATAATTACCTAAATGACCATATTGTCACGGGTTATGTAACAAGTACTTGAATCCTTCTACGTTGTCTATCTCTCATTGCTTATACTCAATAAGCTGGAGATTAGGGTCAGGCAGTGACAGCAGGCGTCGAACGGTGCAACGTTCCAGTCTCCTAACTTTCGTCACGCTAATCGGATCGAAGAGTTTCACCTCGCAAACGCATATCGCAGTTAAGAGGAAGCAAGTAAAACTTGTTGAGACCATTTGTAATCATAGGTTATGCCTACCAAATGTAATCATGTGAAATCGATCTGTGTGAACTTTAAATAACACTCAATTTCTTGGAGTATGTTATTAATAAAACAAGTTGCCTAAATTTATAGTGTTTCTAATTTTATTTCATGATTAATTTCTATTAAAGAAAGATTTATTCATAGCAATTTCGACGTCGTTAATCTTATGATAGGATTGAGTAAGCGCTATAAAGCAATACAAATACAGTTCCCAGGTTTATTGGTTTGCCCGGGATAATCCGATTGGTGTGTAATGGTACGGTGGGTGATAGGTGGTCCAGTTACAGATGTCGATTCAAATCCGCTCGGTAGGTCAGATGCCCCGATTTTTTACTTACTTCCTTACGCCCGGTTTCAATATTGAATATCCAATAGTAGCAACTACAATCTATATCTGTGTATGTGCGTTCCGTATCAGGATTTTTTATGTTATGTGACATCATATACTTTTGTTATTCACTTTCATAATCCGAAAGTTGTTGCAACACCTACTAACTAACTCTATCATGAACTAATAGTTGCAGTCATATACATAAGTATATTTCCCACTTTGTACGGTAGGGCTTACCTGACTCTCCACCGATCTGAGATCGCCGGAACTTCTCCCACTTGTTCAACAGTGTCAAACAGCCGAAGGTATATCGCCATCACGTGGCGCTCAAGGTCGCTAATCTACACGCCCTTATACCTTTTATAATAATAATGTAAAGTTACGTAAAGTGAGTGGTTGGTTGGGTGACCTTAATTCGAGTAACGAGATCCGAGTTCGATCCCCTGGTTGTAGGTTCGTACCAATGTTTTTTTTTTCAAAACTTATGTACGATATTTACACCACCTGTTACGTTGTCCCAAAAAATTTCTGAGGTGGAAGGTGGGTCTCGTCTAGATTACATTTGAACGTGAAAATATTTTTTTTACATAAAGTGTGTCTTCAAATCGAGTCAGCCACTTTATGTAGCTAAATTCTTTAATAGTTGTAAAGTTGTCCCAAATTTTTTAAAACTGGACCTGGAAACACTAAAGAAACTTCAATAAATACTCCTCGAGTGTATCTACCGTATGTACGAATTTTTAAAAAAGCCCTTTTGGTTTCTCACACTTACGTAAATGCGTGTAATAAATGATCACTCGGAACACGTTATGGAGAATAATTAAGATATAGTCGTCGTCTCAATGCTTTTGGAGGTGTGCTTTGTCAGAGGCTCTATAAATAAAAAGAAAATCTTTTGAATAAATTTCATTCATTGTATGCTTACACGTAACTTAGTAGGACTTCGACTCTATGGAGTAGTTAACATTTGTGTTAAAAATTCGAACTCGTTAAACGTTTAATGGAGAAAGGGGAGGTAAAAACTAGTCGGACCGGGAATAGGCCTTGGCCATTTGCGCATAGAGCAAATTTTACTTGACAACTGGGTTACAAAAAATAAATAGAGAACGTAAAAACAATAACACCAGCCGCTCTATAACTGTTGTCCAGGCGGGTCATTGTTCCGTCGAGTGGCTCACACCCTTTTTGGTATTCGCGACGTGACAGGTGGCGCGCGTGACACCTGCTTCCGGTGCGCCGGCGCATATTTAGGATACTTAATGCACGTAGCGCCCACTTCTTAATTGAATAGCGAAAGCGCGTGGACTGAACTATGTTCGGAATTGTTTGTTTCGTAATTATTGTAATTAAAGTGAAATTCGTTGGAGTACTCAATCTAAATTATATAATTAACTTGTTGTAGATTATGCAGCTGCCACATATCTTTTTAATGACAGTGGCGGTTGGCTGGTAAGGAAGGCCATATAAAATTGATACGGTCATGTGATCTTAAGTTGCACGCTGAGGTGTCAACACACAAAAATATACTCAGTAATATGGTTTATCTCCAATTACAAATCATAAATAATAATGAATATATTCTTTGGATCGTACTTTGGAACAGCGTCTGCCTCATCATTAAGGATTTTTTTCTATGCATATATGTTTATTTTTACTATTATTTTAATTTCACGCGTAGTCTCTAGGGGAGTATCCAGAGTGGGCATATCGCCAAGTGTCACGATCCTCGCATCAACCTCTTTCGCTTCTTTCAAATTCATCATTTTCTTCATACACGCATGTTTATGTATCTGAGTACTGTTAACAATCCTCTATTTGTGCAATTTGCTTACATGTTTTGATAACATTATTTAGAAAAAAAAAAAGTTATCCTCGTGAACGACGTCGTAAATATCAATAATACCTAATTTTATTTAAAAATAATTTTTAAAGATATACGTTTATCTCATTTTAGTGCTATTACGCTACTATTTTTACATATCTAAAAAAAGGAATGAAGAACATAACTACGAACAAAATTTCTTCAATAAATTATACGAATACACATAATAAAATAATACACAACATATTAAATACGTTACTTATATACAAAATAATAACTTTCTTTTGGGATAAGACTTCAGTCACCTTGACAAAGGCTGCACGTAAATAAATTCTGTTCTAGTTTATTTTGGTGCGACATAAATCTTCGGTGAACTGTTTTGTGATGTGTTTACACACCGACAACTATCTTTAAATAGATCAGAGACTTTACCCCTTTTTTTAAATTAGAGTACACTACTGAAACAGATACGAATAAAAGATTGAACGATGTGGGAGTGAACTCATTACAGTGATATATTTGCCAAATAACATGTGGAAATACGAACATATCGAAGTAACTTTACCTGTTGATTAATAAATGTGTTTTCTTATTACAGAATACGATTTGCTAGAACTTTAATATAAACCTGCCAAAATCAGTGGAAATTCGAAAACGGACTGTGATCGCCTTTACGGCGTTAAATACTTCATATTAGTGAATAAGTGCTTCTTTTACTAAATTTATTATAACCCGTAACCAGTAAATAACTCAGCCTTAAATGTAGAACAAACCTTAAAGGACCAAAATTAGAATTTTGTATCCGTTTTATAATAGTGTACGAACGCCTTAATTTTTTACCCCGTTAGTGTAAGCAGGGCTTAAGTGTCCATGTGAAGATAAGTGTTGATTGATTTTAGGAAAGATTTTGTGTATGTATAGTGGAGATATGAAGTGACAACGGATTGAGATACAGTTAGTGCGAAAGTGGGTGGACATCATGGAGCGCTGCGATGGGTTCCTAGTGTACCGGAAGCCGGTGTACAGGGTGTTTCAATATTTAGAAACGTGAGTATTTTCAAAAGTTACAGTATGATACGGTTTGATATATATACAGTTGGGATTGTTTTATCTTGCTTTGTAAAATCAAAAAGCGTTGGTATACGTATTTATTCGTGATAACCTTGTGAATGTTTTTGTTTAATTTCATATCTGAGATAAAAAACGTCTATTCTATTTTGTAATTTATAGTTTTTTGTTCTGAACCTAAGATAAAATGTATATTAATTGTTAATCCAATTTAAAAAATTGTGTTGAGTTTATTACAATCTACTAAAAATATGTTATAATCTACTTATTTCAATGTATGTACGGTATAACATTGTCTTCTTGGAAATAAACTCTTTGAATTTGAGAGGCAAATACTGTTCGTAGCATTTTTATGGCTAAACGAATCTTGATTAAATTTGATCACAGGGATATGTTGACTATTGCGATGGATATTGAATACTCTCGGGTTCATTTTGTGATCGAAATGCAATCAGAATTGAGATTTACAGTTAGCTGCTGATTGGAAATAGCGTCGTTGGTAGTAACCAGTATTTTAAGTATAAAATACTAGTTCTGATTCTAGCTATAACTAAATAAAGATGGAGTTGGTTACGTTACGCACGAATCAGATCATTCTTAGACATCCGAGTTACTGAGGAGGAGGGAATTGAAAGCATATTCCCGGCTTTGTTTTGTTTTCGGAGGTGCTACATGCGTAGGTGAAGTTGGCATTTGGGGTAAGAGATTGAGAGATTGAGATTATTTGCATGCCTTAATGCTAATTTGTTTTAGCGAACTCTTTCTTGCGTATACCTGGGTTCATGAGTAAAATTCTTTAATGCGATAAAAATGTTCGTTTTCCTGTTTTTAGAGGGATGCAATGAATTTTTCCGTTACACGTCGCTGCAGATGTACATCACTAATCACACGAAGAAATCTATTGTGTCCACAAACTGTTTCTACTTGAGCATAAGCTTTAGCTATCTGGACTGCTGCATGGGAGTTGACAATAACTCGTTTAAATTGCAAATGTCTCCCGACTGCGTGGGCCATTGTCTATAAGTCTCCGTGCTCTTTTATGAAACCTGCCTACGTATTCATCCGTACGACATTGACCCGTACGGTGCGATGCAAGTTTGATGAGCCGCGGTGCTCCAGCGTGTAGCAAACCGGCGGCTGTTTAATATTTACTGCGCCGCTCCTGCCGGACAGGGGTCGCGACGTGTTATTTGATGTGACGGACACGCTATCTGTGTTTATGCACTCGTCTATTATCTCACTACCACCAGTAGTACACACTTCAACTTATTTTTTTTGTGCAAAGTCTGTATTGAAATTGTGTTCAATTTAAATATATTTTGTTTTGAAAAAGATAAGAATGATTGCTAGCCTAGCAGATTACTCATTTTCTTCTTATTTATTCAGGATCCTGGCTCTTGTCGTGTGTCTCTTCTTGTTTCCTACGAACTTGACCTTCAGCCATCATTTCTTCTTGATCTTCCTCTTCATTTCTTTTTATTTTTCCTTTTCATTTTATTTTTTCACTTCCTTTTCATTTTATTTTTCCTTTTTATTTCATACTTCTTTTATATGCTTCATAAAAACAAACATAATCCAATCTCTCATAATTATGTATGCATTTGTCCCTTCAATATTGTACATGGAATAAATCGAGAAACTTCTAAACTATTCAACATTCTCGCTTGTAATGAATCGACTACCTACTTATTAAAGGGTATTGTTCAAAGCAGTCGCGTTGAAAGGACGCACAAGAATCTCGACAACTGAGACCCGCAGTCTGAGATAAAGATTTCTAAAGCGGCCAGCCTTCAACACTGTCTAGTTCCGATAGTGGAAGCTATTTACGTTGACACGTGAGTTGTCGTCGTTTAGTCTACAGTGGACAACAGTTTTATTAAGCGCATATTATGCACACGCCACAAAAGAAAGGTAGTGCTTATTTTAGTAACAATGTATATACACTAAACAGGCCTCTCGTCTGAATTGTTAATAGATATATTGTACTAGATACTAAAACTAAATATGCAAATTATAATCGATAAAACAGCCTCATTCAACGGAATAAAATGTAATAGAATCTCTAAATGTAGTATTAATTAAAAAAATATCTTCACGCAATTCCCAATACAGGGGTAGATAGAGGTCTAGTCTAGACAATTAACCCTTCGACCCACCTTCCACCGAAGATATTTTCGGGACAACGTGACAGATGGTGAGCCCGTCGCCGTCTTTATGTCCAAGCCAACGATATTCGTTCATAAGTTTTTCAAAAAACCCATTGGTACGAGCGTGCCACCTTGGGATTGAACTTGGGTCTCTCGACTCGAAATTCCGACCACTCGGCTATCGTAACTATTAATTAATGTTTAATAATCAAATTAAATTTAACTCAAATTTAAGAACACTTACGCCGACTTCAAGCACATCAGTAAGTAGTGCTTATTAGGATATTTCATTTTAATTAATAAGTAACAAGTTTCGGTATGACAGTTATTTTTTGTTTCCTGCGCGGGGCGGTAATTTTTTTTAAAGTTTATTATAATAAATAAATAAAATAAATATCTTATTATCGATTAAGTCCCTTCGTACTCACCTTCCACCGAAAAAATTTTGGAATAACGTGGCAGGTGGTTGCTCTGCTGGTGGCTGTCTTTATGTCCATGCCAACAATTATTAATCGTACATAAGTTTTTTGAAAAAACCCGTTGGTGAACAAACCCTCCTTGGGGGTCGAACTAGAGTCTCTCGACTCGAATTCCGATCATGTGACCACTCGGCTATCGTGAATCTTAAAGTTTATTGCTTGGTGTTTTTCGAGGTGGTCGTGTAGTTGTCCCGCCATCTATCGTTAGCAGTTGCATTATCAAGGCTTGTCCGTTAGTCGTAGACGCTCAAGGAAAGAAACGGGTTGGTATTTTCTTATGCCATAACTATACGGCATTGCAGTTGATTGTGTTGTGTTGTGACGTCCGTGGACTAGAGATGTACGTATCGGTTTTCACGGTTCGATTCACGTACATTTCTATGTACTAAACCACTTTTTCTAAATTTTTTTGGGTGTTTGTTTGGGTGTCAAGTGCTTTAGCTACAATCTTTGGCATCGAAGTAATGTATCTTATGCTGTCCCTATGTTTTTTTTAATAATAATTAAAATAACAATCTTAGCCTGTGGGTGTTCTATTACACTAATATGTAGATGAGTAGCTTAACGACGCGCAACACAGCATCGTTTGATGTTAACCGTAGTGAGGGAGTTTTGATACCTTCTCTAATTAGTCGTGATGTTTAGAACGACTGCCGCTATTTTAGTACAGGCCTATAACTAAAACGCGTATACGATATAATCAAGACTTGGTTATGTTCCCCTTGCATTTGGCAGCCAACTGAAAAACCTTGAGATTCATAGGGGCTATTGACAGACGGATGGATATTCTTCCAGAAAGATGCTCAACCAAAATTAAGTAGTCCTCTGTCAGCATTAACAAACGTATGGTTAATTATGTATGTGATCAATCCGTGAGTGTCGGTTTAAGAATATGCCACCCCCTTCATCTCATCATCATTCATCTCGCAGGTGTCGTACGAAGCCATGACGAGTAAAACATTGACAATATCAATGGCTTACGAAAGATGGCGAGATAACTATTTGAAAAAATACCAGATCAAAATCAGCAGACTGGTGATGGGCAGCGGCGTCTGCAAGATATCTGGTATTACGATCGCCTATCTGTTTGCCGAGCGTGGCGATTATAGAAAACCCGGCAACAAGAGAGTATAGTAAACCCAAAAGTGGCGATAACTGCAAACCGTTCAACGAGAGAGTAGGCCTCTCTCTCCATCTGTGGACTATTACAGGCCGTTAAGTTTGTATGTATAGTCAATTGCAATTATAGGCTTGGTCTCTCTTAATAACTTTTGGTTGTCTAAAGAAATTTTTTACCATACGATGTCATAGATTATTTTAATAATATGCTATCTATATGTATTTTTAACTGAGGAGTTCTTAATTATTTGATGTACGTCTGTGCTTTTTATATACCACGGACGGACGAAATGTTTTCATAACACAGCTTAAATATAGCTCATTAAAGGGGAGCCAAAGTGTTCTCATAGACTGTTTGCTTGTGGAACATTCAAGCATGTATACAGACACGGACAGGGTTTGTGTTGTGTATTTAACGAGTTTTCGTTTAATTTACAAGAAGTCAAAGTATGTTCTTTGACGCTTTGCTTGCAAAGCTTTTAAGGATATGTACAGTCATGGACATAGTTTGTCCTATAAAAAATTTATTGTATCTATTAAAAATATTATATGTATTGCACCTGGACATTTTTTGTTTAATAAAGACAAATATTTTTTAGCAAACAAGAATTTTATTATACATTTTAAAGAGGTAAATTATGAACTCTTTTACCTTTTTTCCCCCCTATGGAATAAAAATAATTCTAAGACTCGAAGAAATATGAATGTTCTATAGATAATTTTTTTCGATAGCCTCTTTCGAAAATATTTTTATTTTCAACGTTTCTCTTAGAAAGGTGTTATATTGCTTTAAACGTTTACTTAGGCTTTTTTGTTCCGAGATTATTTAATTATGAAATATGATAAAGAAGAACGTTGACAAAATTCACCGCTGTTGGGGTTGCCAGTCCTCGAATAAACTGAGGGGGCCGCGGTTTGTGTGTCAACCCCGTTCCTGGCGTACATTTTTAAAAGATTCTTGCTCCGCTGGTAATTCAGTTAATGGACTTTGAAATTTCATCACTAATTAGTTCGCATTCTGTGTTAGCGCTTCAAATGAATGACAAATAGCGCTTTGAGAAGGAACAAGTTTTGTTTCATAGTATCTTTTAGTAGTTTCTCATAGAGCAGAGTAGAGTCGACTCTTGTTGGTTTTTTGTTCTTATTTCACAGATGGGTCTTGGGTCCGTTCATATTTTCGTTTTTCTTTACACATCGGTGGAATATTAGCGTAACAAAATATAGTCATTATCAACTTTATAAATATCACTATTACGTTACGTAATAGAATAAATTACGATTATTGGTTAATTGAGTAATGTGAATTAGAATCGATTATTATTGAAATGGAATTATTGACGACTTCCGCGGACGAAAGGCTTACACACCAGTGTCGCTAGGTCGTGGGATCGATTCCCGGACGGGAATTTTTCTACGTTTGTAGTAGCTTTGTTGTATCTGATTCTATGTTCTGCTTTTGCTCCTTACTTTGGGATTAGATCAATGTATTAATTGTCCCTAACTGTTTATTTATTTAGTAGAATCGAGTTCGATCTCCATGAGTAAGACAAAATCTGAAATCTTACTTTTTGGATTATATATGATGCCCTAGTTATATTGATTATATAATAAATAACCATAATATATCCCTAACGTCGCGAGGTCATTGGGGGTGATAATGTTTCAGAGCAAGTTTTTTTTTATATAAAATGAATTATCGTTAGAACCCTACAGGGGTGTTATTGAATTCAACCCTTGTTTGAATTTTGGCCCCATCCGAAATTGCGTGTAAAAAGAGCGCTTGAACAAACAGGCTTTTCAGGATTCCGGTTTCGTAGAGGGGAATTTCTGTTAATGTTATAGGTTTATTAATATATTGTGGGTTTTTATTTATTGTCTTAAAACAACTTGAATAACTCTCTTTATATAAATAATGAATAGTTGGACGTACTAGTTTACTAGTAAAGTTTTGTTCATTAAAGTTTTTTTTTATAAAATTTAGTTATACGCACAAACGCGGACAGTCATCTTCCAAATCGACATTATTGCAATTTTAAAACATTTCTCTTTAACATAATACGTTCTGCATAACTGCTTTAAAATGAATTAAATATTCCGTCAATTAGTGGGCGTTATCTTATTAATATTTCCTGACTGAAAAGTCAGGAATGCAAGTGACAGTAAATGGCGCCAATGGTGATGCGTGACACGGTGGCTCAGAGGTAAGAGCGTTGCCACGGTTCGGCAAAGGTAGCGGGTTCGAATCCCGCCTGTGTCAGATGAAAGTTTGAAAACATTTTTCTCTTTAATTTAGTAAGTTTCATACAATTACAAAACACACATACATATAATTACAAAAAGTTCAGCATATGCTTTAAAATCAATAAAAAGTTCTATAACATTATTCAATGTGATTTTCAACTCCAAGCTAATTAATTAATTAGAAATTTGCATTTATCGTAGCGTTTTTTTCCAATATTGGGTAAGGCTAAGGTCTAGACAATGAAGAACTTTCGACCCACATGCAATCGAAGCCTTTTTGGAACAATTTGTCGTCTTAGTGTACAAGTTTACGGTACATTATACTTACATACATATTTATATAAAAATATATTAATATTAACATAGAAAAGTCACGATAGCCGAGTGGTAGGGTTGTCGGAATTTCGAGTCGAGAGACCCGAGTTCGATTCCCAGGTGGCAGGCTCTTACCAATGTATTTTTTTAAAGTTATGTATGAATTATATCGTTGGCGTGGACATTGAGACGGCGACGGTCTCACGACCTGTCACACTGTCCCAAAATATCTTCGGTGGAAGGTGGGTCGAAGGGACATAATTCTCTAGACTAGACCTCTGTCTACCCCTGTATTGGGAATGGCATGAAGATATTTCTCGTGTACAAACATTAATCATAGAAATGCTTGCCTAGCAGGATTCGAAACCGCAACCTTAAGCTTCGAAGGCAGAGTAACTTCTGCTAAAGCTATCGGGTCGTTATCAAGGTTTATTTGATTGATTCTTTGAGATGAACTGTTTCATAAACAAACTAATGAATAGCGTAAACTAATAATACTTTGTATTATAGATCTAATCAATTATAATAGCAACACTGCCCTCACATAACAGAGGGTTCTTGCATGATATATGGTCACATTCCACGCCGATATGTGTTAGTGCTTTGTATAGTGCATTTATATCAATGACGCAACCCCCGACATGAGTAAATAAATCATTCCCCTCCCCATGCAACGTATTGAAGGAAGAGTGGGGTGTTAAAATTACGCACATGGTTTATGGTTCTGCAAGCTTGAATGCGCTTATTGCATGCGCGTTTAGTTTCATAGTGATTTGTCATTTATTTAATTAAATTTTTAATCAACCAATATCCCGCTAAAAAAAAAGTAATTTTCATCATCACGTCGATAACAAATTTTATATCAACATACCATCATAGTAATATTCATAAATAATTAAATTAAATTGTCTATGCCTACTAAAAATAGACAATGTCCATTTGCGATGTTTATACATTATTGCAAATCCTTCCTACTTGTTGTCAGGTCGTCATGTGTCGATGTGGTGATGGATCCTGTATGTGGATTGTGGAACTTGTCAGTGGCTATTTGTAATACGCTTTAATGAGACCGGAAAATGGCACATGATGGTGGGTAATGGATTACGAAGGTGGATAAAGTTCCAGCTTTATAGTCAACCAATATAATATATCCTCTCCATTCCAAATACTAGGGTAGATAGAGGTCTAGACAATCCTTTTCCTTATCACAAACAAATCAAACAAATCCTTTTGATTCACATATCAAGCAATAGGCTCGTAGTAATGAGCTTTTCCAAACTTATGTACTGCACCGATTTTTTTATCATATACTGATATAATCGGGTATGACGGGGAGTTGTAAGTATTATTTTGAGGTTCTTATAGAAATTTGCAAAAGTATATTAATAGTACAAAATGCAGCAAATATATTCCTATCTCTTCTATTTTAAAAATATTTCAGTGTTTCCCTGAGGACACCTGAGCGGATTTTTCTAACCCGGTGCACTGTTCCGAGGAAAACTTAAAGCGCTCTTAGCAGCCCTTTGTTTTATGCCGCCTTTGGAAAAGGAATTTTAAATATGAATTTCGAACCTTAATTTTTTTGTTATATTTAGGATTTTTTCTTCAGCTTTAATTAAAATTAAACACTCCACTGTTTTCCTTACCTTTTTGCATGGTTTATTTTCATTAGGCAGGAGTTAGTTATAGTAAATTCATATTTATGCAATCAGATGACTATCCTCCTTGTACTTTATTGAAATAAAAAGTAAAAAGCTCATTAGAAAATGCAAATTTGAGATTGCGCCATTAGGTTACTAGGTTTGTTGCAAATTTACTTTCTCTTTCTTTAATTATCCCCAAGGGATGATGAGAGATATTGCTGCTATACATAATACATTGTTATTCTTAAAAAAAAACATATCTTCACGCCATTCCTAATACAGGGGTAGACAGCGGTCTATACAATCAAGTCGTTTCGACCCACCTTCTACTGGAGACATATTGTGGGACAATGTGATAGGTAGAAAGCCTATTGCCGTTTTCATGTCCGAACTCGGGTCTCTTCACTCGAAGTCCGATCACCCAACAACTTGATTATCGTGGCAATATCATATTATTATTGTAAGTATTAAAATTAGGTCAGTAACTCAACTTTGATGCTGGGCTGACATCGGTAAAATTATTAAAAGCAGTCGCCTTTTCTTCGTGAGAAAACCTTCGTGAGGAAATATACCAGCCTGAGAATTAATAAAGAAAATATTGTTTTTATAAAAAGAGTCACAGTACCGTGTATGATATAGTGGCTGGGTGATCGCAATTCGAATCAAGAGACCCGATTTCGATCCACAGTTAGTATGCTCATACAAAGGGTATTTTTGTTTATGTACGATTTGTATCGTTGGATTGGACATAAAGACGGCAACGGGCTCATCACCTGTCACGTTGTCCCGAAAATATCTTCGGTGGAAGGTGGATCAAAGGGACTTAATTGTCTAGACTATACATCTATCTACCCCTGTACTGGGAATTGCGTGAAGATATTTATTTTGATGGATGATGGATTTTCGAATTGGATGTTCGAATCAGCACTCTAGTTCAATTTCCTCGAGTAATCCTAGTACCAATGAGTTTTATTTTAAACTTTAGATTTATTTCTATCATCACTTACGCGTTGTCTCTTCCAAGCTCTTGTGAAATGTGGTTTAAGAAGACTAAAGCTTTTTGAAGGTTTCATATTAGTTTATACAGTTTCATATGGGTTTATACAGTCGTTTACCTTTATTTATATTCATTCATTATGTCTCCAATTGCATTAATCTGTATTCATATTTTGTATTTATTGGTATTCAACTTCATCTACTTCTTCTGCTCGCAAATGAACACTCCAAGCAAGTTATACTTTCGGCTTCATTCTCTGTTAACTATCACGCCGTTGACTTACCGTATAAATTATATAAGTTTCCATTTTTCGTTTTGTCCTAAGAATCTTGAATGGTCAAGAATATTATTATTAAATGTCAAATTACGTATTAGGAAGCTCAAAGTTGTTCAGTGGGATATGGATGCGCGATGTTTTATTGCGCAATAAATTCCGCAACGAAGACATCTGCAACAGAACCAGGGTAACCGACGATGCCGAAATGATTAGATATTGCTCGCAGAACTGAGAAATATTCGTGGGGAAGAAAAGTTCACGAGTGTCGACATCCGACTGCTTGATGTCCGGGGGACAGATGTAATGGAGAATCAATCTGCACAATGTTGGGGGAGATCGATGGATTGTGGTGGTTTAGGACAGTTCTCTGTGTGTCTGATAATTATTATGAAGCATACAGGACTTCTTACTACGAAGGAATTCTTACTATACTGTATATAGGTCTTTCTACAGTTTAACGATAAGTCTATTTACGAAAAATTTATACGTTTCTACATTTTATTAGTTCAGCCAATTTAATCACCTTAAAACATTCAACGGATTTTGGCAATAAAACTTTAACGTTTACGTGAACGTGCAGCGCCGTGAGCACATTTCACCCTTCAATTATGCAAATTACGAGTCTTTACAGTCTGGACGGGCTGCCGAGCTGCACAATAGAACTGACGTGCTCCAGCTAAGTTATGCTTTAATGGTGTTTATTTGGGTGTTAAAGCGTTTATTGTCCCATACAGTTTTGATATCTCTATATACGTTCATAGAAACTGTATCAAATTTGTTACTTAATCATCATAAGTCAATATTATATAGTATACTGGATCCTCTTTATAACCCTTTAAAACGGGATTCAGTATTTGATTAGCAGCAAGAATCACCACTGTGCTCTCTAAGGTTTAAAAATATTTCAGAAACGTAATTTACATGTATTTCCATGTCATCAAACAGAAAATATTAAAATGGTGATGCGAGCGCGTCCATTCCACTTGCAAAATGTTGCTGTTATATATGTTTTGCTTTAGATTTCTGACAGTCACTGACACATTTATTTATTTGGAACAATTTAGTGTCAATTGTTACGTTTTAAGTTTTATTGTTAATTTATTAAATGAATAGTAAAATGAATACGTAAAAGTTTTCTTCGAGTTATCAAAACGGGGTAAATGTTTAACCCATTTTACACTTAAGCTCTCATGTGAAAGTTGTTTTTTCATATCCTACACATTGCCTATAAATTTATATTTGGGCATGTTATCAAATATAAGTTGCACATGTATTGTAAATACTTTTTGATTCAATCTAATATGGAAACGAGGCAAAGATATGATGGTGAAAAATTCCCACCTCAAAAAAGAGTTTCTTCGGATCGCGCACACTTAAAACGCATCAAGCATTCGTAGGCTGTAATCGAACAATGGAAGTTGATTTCCATAGCGTTCGTCTCCTCTTGTACGTCGTGAATCATTTCCCTCTAATTGGTGTGTGAAGTTAACAATACGTTTGCTGTGACGGCGCTCTGAATGTCTTGTTTAAATAAGACGTAGTGTTATTTAGCTCCTGCTTTATATCGGTGTTACTATATAAAGTTAATACACCAGTGACCGTTTTATGTCGGCTTGTCAGTGTCGTTTTAATGAAAGCTTATGTCTATAAGAGTCAAACAAGCACCTTTTTGACAAACTAAATCAGAAAAATTAAAACGTCATCTGACAGGGACGAGAATCGAACCCACATTCGCAATTATTTCACTATAACAAACGTACCGATGCTCTTGCCAATATTTCGACTGAATGTTTGACACGTTAGCAATCGAAGGTGTGGGGAAGGTAGCGGGTTCAAATCCCGCCCGTGTTAATTGATTTTTTTAATTTTCTCATTCAAAAGGCTCAGCAGACTTACACGCTTTAAATGTTTACGGATTTTAGCGAAACTTCGGGTAGGTAACTTAAATTAGCGAAATGTAGTGAATCGTAAAAAATTAAATGTAAACCGGGTAAAAAAAATTTAAATTTTATTAAAACATAGATAGATTCATTTAGTTAAATTTGAGAAAAAAGGTATAATACGTTAGATTTCTAAAACAAAAAATCAATACAGTAATCTTACGTTGATTTCTACAAATGAACTCTACCGAAACATGCATTGCAGCTGAGTTGGAGCGATTAACGAGATTAGCATTACAGATAGAGAAAGTGTATATGTCAACAACCATAATAATACATACATCATGTTAACACATGACAACAAAAATGTGTAATATACGTAATTGTTTATGTTTATGATTGTAGAAAATTTATTCACATAACATGTTAGTCTATATTATCCACACTAGGCAAGCCCGTAACGTGAAGACCAAACTACATTTTTGACACTAATTTATAATGCCATATAAACAATGATGTTATTCTGATTGTCTTAGTCTATATAGCAGCAGTATAAATTGCATTGCTAATATTCTTAAAAAAAAAATAACGATGAAAAACGATATCAAAATTTATTTTAAATTTATGTTAAATTTCAACCTTAGCACTGGCAGAGATAAAACAGATTAATTTCAGTAGATTTTATTCAAACACAAAAGCTACGGAGTGCACTTAAGTCACGGCAGTGACGCCTGACATGCAACGCTTTATGTGGAGTGTTGTTTGCGTAACTCCTGTTGTTTGGATTCCAACGAGTTATTGTAATCGGAACAAAGTGGAGTTTACATCGTTGGCTATGATAGTCAAAACTGAAAGGCTGCGCATGTAAAGTTGTAATTGTAACATATTTCCGTAACTTCTTTTGTTTTGTATACAGAACGTTTTCAGGATGTTATTTGTTGGCTATTTTCGTTTACTTTGAAGTTACTGAATATTTTTTATCTTCATGCTTTTCCAATAGTGGATTAAACAAAGGTCGAAACAGTTAAGTCCTTTCGACCTAACAGTGGTAGAGTCACGCATCAGCTTTTGTTGTTGCATGAATGAGCCGGCTCGACCGGGGAAGTAACACAACCTTACAGAATACCGGTGTGAAGTAGAAGTCTAACAAATCACTTACCATCACGTGAGCCACCTACTGTTTTGCCTCCCTTTTCTATAAAAAATGTTCATCGTAGTTCATTGGGGACAACGCCAGCGATGGTGAATGTGATGACCTATCGCTGTTTTATTGTTCAAGCAAACGGTATATCATCATATACTTACTTCAATAAATATTTATTTAAACATGTAAATATTCATAACTAGAGTACAAACATTCGTATTTATCACACAGATGTTTGCCCCTAGCGGGATTCGAACACACCGTCTCCACCAATAAAGCTATCGGGTCGTCTCATGTCAATTTCTACAAGTGCTAGAGTATAGCTGTAAAGGGGATTCGAATTTTAAATTTTTTATGCGTAATCGGGCGGTAACTGACGGAGCCACTGAGTTAACTCTAACGAATTCAACAGATAGTTGAGCGGCGAGCTTAGCGCGATGCACCCGGTGCCTAATAGAGCGTGAACTTCTCTGCAAACCTTTGTACGTTCAGCGCTTACACAGCGTACCTTTACTACATTGTTGCGCAAAGTTTTCAGGCAAACGATTCGGGATAGTTTAGAGGGGATCTGAAACACTCGGTTAAGTTGCGTATAACTGAGAGATTTTAAAGTTATTAGTTATATTATTAAAACATATTTTTCGTTATTTTAATTCGATTGAATTTTCACTAACTACGAGGTTGTCCCATGACGAGTAAGTAAAGTATGTTATATTCTTTTATATTCTTTCACTTAAATATATTTTACGTAAAAATCGGAAAACACTCGTCGCTTACCTATTCGAAAAACAGTAAAGTGAACAGAGTGTAAGTCGTAAGTAGAGGTTTTTATTTATGTCAACAGCAATTTACAACCTTCAATGAAAATTCCTTGCTGGTGTCTGTGAGCTGCCGTAGCTTACTATTAAATAAACCATTAGGTTCTACGTCGCTTCATTCCAGTCTAAAATAATGTACATTAATTCCTAATCATTTTTGCATTTATTTATAACAAAACTCATTCAATGAAAACAATCCTTACATTAAATGTAATGAGACAGGCGTATCGTAATTATTTCCAGTTCGATTGTTACTTAAAATTAATTTGATTAGTCTTGATTCAATACCAAATTGTTCAACCTTGTTAAATTCACCCACAAATAATATTTGTTTTGACTTTTCAACGGTTAACTAGTATCGGATTACATAGTTCCGTCGACCTTTTCGATAAAAACTTCGTGTTTAATTAATTTGAGGTTATTGAGAGGCATGTTTGTGGTCTAAACTTACGAATTAATGTTCGATTTCTATTAATGCCTCTACTCTACTACGCGATGATGTCGAAATAAAATGCATGAAGATACTATACCACTATTTTTCAATCTGATGTAAACCAAAACAATGTATTAGCTGTATGTGAATTGTGTCAATGTCTATTGGGGACTACGCTGAGAAGATTCATTTTTTATATTAAATTGTTAGTTTTCCTTTTAGTATCTAGTAGTTTTATTCGACACCGAGCGATATACCATACCATTACGACATACCATAGCGAGCAACTATGGTATTGTGTCTATATTGACCTCATCATACAAAGAGAAGAGAAGAAGACTCTCATCATCATCATATAAAGATCTTATAATCATTACAAATACTACATATTTTCTTCGGCTATTTTTCAAAAGTGGTATAGTCAGAAGTCTAGACAATTTGTCCTTTCGGCCCACGTTACACCGGATCTTATTTAGAGACAACGTGATAGGTGTTGAGGTCGTCGTTTAATCCAACGAAAGAATGCATACATAATTTTTGAAATATACTAATTTGTGAGGGGCCGAGGTAAGCCGAGATTAACTTTTAAAGGCCATGAGAGCAGATTGCTTGAATAGAGTACTCGGATACCAAGACGTGCGTGTTTGAAGAAAGTAATGTATGAAAAAAAAATGATGAAAAAAAGCGAAAGAAGTATGTTAAAGTAGTGACATTTGGCGATCTATTCTCTCTCACTAATTTATGTATTTTTTACGCAAGCATTACACACATAAAATATGTTCTCAAAATTATATATTAGGGCTATCGACAGTCTGATGTACTAAAGGTACACAGCATTAGCATTTTTGACCACAAGAGTGTAGTTTTGACCTTAGTAAATAACTATGAATTTGAAGATAAATACTCAACCCAAAAAAAAAGTAAGACGAAAAGTGACGCATTAATCTAAAATAATATAAAAATAGCAAATAAACTGAAAAGGAAAAATTATTTTTACATTTTGAAAAATCATTTTAAAAATAGTAGAAGACCCATGGAAAATGTCAATATCGTTGTTATTTATTCCATTAAAAGACATTAAGCTGCTGGACTTACCGCGACTTACTTGCGAATTTACCGACAGTGTTTCTGTTTGAATGTGTGAAGATAATTATTTATTTTATTTAAGAATAGTATAAGTATATCTAATGGGAACCGAACTCGGATCTGCTGATTCGAGTTCCGATGACAACCCGCTCAGCTATCGCATCTAATACTAGATTATTATTTATTTATAAAAGATCGAACCATTTTAGTGCCAAAAGTTTTAGTTTCAAAAATAAACTCGCTTTGATCTAGTACACCGAGATCCAGTATTCATTACTCAACATCATGTCCCTTGAGTTCAAATTTCCGATTTGATTTCAGATCTCTTTCCAACGAGCAGTCGAGAAAAGGGGCTCGAATTAAGCATCGTTTCCTGATTTCACCCTTTCGAAGTAAATTAAAAAATACCTTCGCAGCACTCGATTATTTTTTTCAATCGGGAAGCCACAGATTGTAATTTGGAGAAACATTGTGGACAAATGTAATTAGAAAATAAATTACGCTGATGTTTTTTTTTTTCATTCTTTATTATTTCTTCTATAAGGTCCATACGCTCTTTGTAAAGTCAATGAAATGTTTTAATTTTAGTCAACTCAATGACAGTTCCTAGGGAAAAAGGGAGTGGAAGACATTGCTAAGGACGTATTATTTAAATCGTCATATTTTAAGTTTGTGTTACTTTCTAATCTTACTTTTGAAACCAAACATTTCATTGAAATCCTGCACACGAATGCATCGAACGGAAATTGAATTAGAACCATCCAGATTGAAATGACCCCGGCGCCGTATGGGAAACATTACGAAAGTGTTTAATGCCAGACTATTTGAATATTTTAGAGTCGGTATCTCGACAGGGAAGCGCGCCACCCTCGCGTAAATCGATGGAGGGAGGTTGCCCCCAGCTCGGTCTCTCGGTTCAGGGCTTTTTTCTCATTTTATTTACCATGGAATTAATGAAAAACGGTTATGCCTGTGGCTATCGTGGCGCTGCCGACAGATGTCTGGGTCCTAAAGATGAATATATACCGAATATAAATGTGTTTGTTTTAATCTAAATAACTAACTTCGGAAATACAACTGTTTGTTAAAATAGAACACTGCAATTTGATCTTTCTTTGTTATTATAAATAACAAAAGCGCATTAGCTCTACTTTTCCAAAATAGGAAGAATTTGTCTAAACACTTTCGATGTCAGTTTCTTTACTTTTCAAAATAATGCAGTAGCAATGGGTAGGTAATATACCTGTCGAATATTTGAGATTATCCTTCCTCCTTCCGCTATCTCAAGAATTTTCTGCCTATTATAAGACCTTTCCCTTTTACTTATGAAACATGTTTTTGTATGTATACATAATTCCTAATTATCATAGGTTTGATGAAAACCGTAAATTAAACATGAATAAAATTCATATCAAGTTAAAGATGCTAACTTTGTTACCCTGGAATTGCAAATGAATTATTTAAAACATTTTGCTGTAGACCAACAAATTTTAAAAAGTTTCGCTTAACAGACGTAGAACAAATTAAAAATAAATATTTAATTTCGATATGATATGTTTTTGTCTCCAGTGAAACACCACAAAACATTGTGGTTTATGTACCTAACGTGTAAGCAATGCAAATGCATTGCTTACACGTTAGGTACATAATCCGGCAATTGAAGCCCAAATGGGCTTCAATTCTTCTCGATCATACTTATACATAATAACATGTCTGAATTTTCCATTATCGCCATGATTGGCAGACGGATTGGCGATTACCAGATAACTTTCAGCTTAGACGCTGAGGCCCGTCACTAATCTGCTTAATTTTTCATTACAGTATTCAAGGTTGTTTCCTTTAGTAGCCTCTTACGATACCTACTAGGAGGACTGGCATTTTCTAATGCTTGCACCATACGGCAAATTCTTATTCTTTCTTCTTTCTGTAAATGCTTCTATAAATTGGGAGCTTATAATTTTCGAGCGCTTTATAGTTATATATTTGCTTTGTATATTGCTATAATTTAAGTAACGATAGCCGAGCGGTTGGGTAATCAGAATTTTAGTCAAGAGACCAGAGTTCGATTCCCAGTTTATGCACGACTTATATCGATGTCTTGGACATAAAGCGGCGACGGGCTCACCACCTGTCACGGTGGTCCAAAAATGTCTAAGGAAGATGGTTCGAAAGGACTTAATTGTCTAGACCTCTGTCTACCCCAGTATTGGGAATGGCGTGAAAATTTACTCCTATAATTTAGGTCACATTTTAAATTTACGGTTTTTACAAAACGACACTGAATAAATTCTGTGACACGGAGAAAGTTACGAGCAGAAACTAGTGTCTAATAAAAAGAACTGCCTGTAAATTACTTTACTTTTAAACAACAAATGGTAAATCTTTGAAAACTTTTCCGACCATAAAGCTTTAAAAAGAGGTGTTAACCGTGAAATATTACAGTGTCGGTTACTCGCTCTAATGCCTTTGAAAGCCATTTTTTTATAGTGAAAATTACATTCGAACAAATCCAATATCGTTCTTTCGCGGATATCTTCTTTACGTTTCTCGTATATGTCTTTTTCGTGAAACAAGTGATAGACTTATAGAGAAGTATGTGCTTAACGATATACTAGGTTATGCCTGCGATTTCGTCTATGCATTGTTTTAAAATTCTTGCGGGTTTTTTTCACAAATTTAAAATTGCCTATATCTCATTCTGGAATGCCTAAACACCAAATCAAATGTTAAAATATGAAAAATATGAAATATGTGCAAATGTTTTAGTGGTGAATATGAATATCTCTACTTGAGCCATGGATGTATTTATAAGCATATAATAAAATATGAATGTAAATTTTATCCGTAAACATCGTTGGCTTGGATACCATGACGTCGATAGGCTCACCACCTGTCACCAAACGAACTATACAAGCCGTTCATAAATTAAAAAAATTAAATCTATATGTAAGTGTATAACAATGAACTTTAATTTAATAATAAAATTAGAACGAGTTTTCCTCTAAGTCACCCAACTTTAATCCTTTCAAATTCAAATCACTCATCATTCGGCTATCGCGGCTTTTTATCAATTTCATCTTTTTGATTTATATTTTCGATTAGATTAATAAAACGAATTATCTTGCTACTTCATGAGCAGTAGCAATTTAATTAGCAAATAGTAACTAAAATTATGTTGGAATATACCAACATAATTTATAATTTAATACCCTGATGATGCCGTAATGCGAAACCCGTCGGTTAATTAATAAATAATTAAATAAAGTGTATTGTCTACAAGTGTTCAACAATGAATTTTAACATAATTAATGTCCATTCACATTTGTAGTAATGAATAGAGATGCTGAATATACTTGCGTTACGGTTTTGAGGTGAGAATTTCCAAACGAATTTTTCGCTTGTCACTTCTACCATTGTATCTATCATCAATTGTATTTCGTACAAATTGCTTATGTTGTTATAGGTTTTCTTTTACTGCTTGGTATTCGTCGATATTATGTAATGTTGCTCTTTAGTAAAAAGGTGGCTCCTAAATATATTTTGTCCAATTATATTATTATTTTTGGAGGTTTATAGTTCGGAGTTCGTTGTCCACGTGGAGAATTTTCGGCAGCGATGAGAGTACTCTCTCTTATTTCGAAGAAGAGTTGTCTGCGCTAGCTAACGCTGATAGGATTTTAGGAGGATGTTTAAGAGTTCCTGTTGAAAAGTCTAAGTAGGAGTATTCTCAACTGATGTGTCTGTGCCGGAGAATTGATGAAAGAGACAAAGAGAGATAAGAGGGAGTCATAGCACGTGTAAGGTCCACAACCTTACACGTGCTATGACTCCCTCTCTACGCGAACAGAACCCTCTTCAAAGAAATATGTTTTAAATATGGTAACTTCCTTCTCTGCATAGGGTCATTACCACACTGTTACCTATTTCTGTTGCCAAATAATATGCGTTCCGGCTCGAAGGGTGTCGAGTGCCAGTGTATGGGCAATTAGGCATTTCTCTTAGTCCTAGAGGGTGACAACTCACCTTTAATCACTTTTAACCGTACTTTGAAATTATTTGCAGCTCTCGCGGAATGCTGTTGCCACTTACAATCAGGTGGAGAGTGAGGTCGTTTTTCAACTTATTCCATAAAAATATCACCATTGTTTGTATATATTAGCATCATTATTTGTATATAAGTCACGATAGCCGAGTGGTTGGGTGGTTGAAATTTCGAGTCAAGAGATCCGAGTTCGATCCTCAAGTGTCAACCAATAGGTTTTTCTAAAAACTTATGTACGAATTAATATCGTTGGCATGGACATAAAAGGCGGCGACGGGCTCACCACCTGTCACGTTGTTCCGAAAATATCTTCGGTGGAAGGTGGATCAAAGGGACTTAATTGTCTAGACTAGACCTCTGTCTACCCCTGTATTGGGAATTGCGTGAAGATATTTTTATTTTTCACATTATTTGGAATGCATTACGAACATTCCATTTTATATGTTAAATTTTTTAAAATAAATTGTCCTGAGGGTGATATTTTCCTGGACATTTATTTACTGGCAGGCCTCGCCGTAGTTTACATACCGTGCCGTCTATGTCGATCCTGCGCCGTTAACGCCTTTTAGACAATGTTGGGGAAAATACAGTTGCTTCTAAATAAATTTAAGGAATCTACAAAATTCATAGACGAAATAAATACAAATAGAAGACAAGAAAAAGATGAGGATCAGAAGCATCAAAGGTTCAACGTGCCCGGTAACCAATCACCAACCCGTTTGCTGATATCAATGAAATAAAATTTTAAGTGTTACCCTAAAATGTAATACTTTGCTTAAAACGAAAAATAAAAACTTAAATGCTTTAATAAAATATAGCAAGCGAGCTTATGCGTTGCGTAATACCTTCAACAATAACTTTAACTTAACAACCCAACTCAAACTGGGAATTCTAGGACCTAAGTATTTGTCGTAAGGCTGCTTTTAGCTTGTGCTTATTAGATTTTCTGTGTAATGCAATAGTCACAAAATGCTGAAAAAAAAAGCTTTATCTCCAAGATAACTTTACAGTTGTAGACATTATTCGTGAAATAAAAGTTGTACGCCAATTGTTGTAATGTTGGTTATATTTAAGAATATCGAGTCTTTGGTATTTAAACTAGGCACCTAGACAATGACAATGTCTGTCAGGGCATCGAACTCGGTATTTGATACCTGGCGATACCATGAAAACCTGTGTGTACGTCGCTCGTCAACGGGGTTCGTAAATATCATAAACGTTGTGAGCATTAGGTTAAAATATAAATATCTGGTGAAAAATTAGATTTTAACTTCGAACTTTGCAGTGGTGCTGGTATGCTGGTGTGCAGGTAGTTGTAACTTTTCTATTAATTCATAAATCCCAGTTGAATTCACTAAATGATGGAAGATAGACATCATGATACTATAGCTAAAAGATAAATAAAATAAATAAATAAATATCTTCACGCAATTCCCAATACAGGGGTAGACAGAGGTAAAGTCGAGACAATTAAGTCCTTTCGACCCACTTTCCACCGAAGATATTTTCGGGACAACGTGACAGGTGGTGAGCCCGTCGCCGTATTTATGTCCAAGCCAACGAAATAATTTAAATAAATAAATAAATAAATAAATAAATAAATATCTTCACGCAATTCCCAATACAGGGGTAGACAGAGGTCAAGTCTAGACAATTAAGTCCCTTTGACCCACCTTCCACCGAAGATATTTTCGGGACAACGTGACAGGTGGTGAGCCCGTCGCCGCCTTTATGTCCTAGCCAACGATGAAATTCGTACATAAGTTTTTGAAAAACTCATTGGTACTGCCACCTGGGGATCGAACTCGGGTCTCTCGACTCGAAATTCCGACCACCCAACAACTCGGCTATCGTGACATGATAGATAGCTAAAAGATGAAATCCATATTTTTGATTAGCTGCAACCACTTGCTATTCTTAAAAGAAATATGTAACATGTTTTATGAAAGTGAAAATAATTTTAAATATTTAATTTAACGTGGATCCTTCGTTTATTAGACACGACTTGAAGGTCTGTACAGGTATTGCATAATTTTTGCATTCATGTAGATTGAAAACTTTATCCTGTTGCAATTTTATTACTTGTGATTTCTCACAAACAATTTTATGCGTTTTCATGGAAGCTTGTATTGCAATGAATCTAATTAATATTCTTCCAACACCAACTCATGTAAACCATAAAAGTACTTGCGTTCCTGTTATTAGGAGGTTGGTCTTCGAAGTGCATTTTTATTTAATGCTAATATTTCTCTTTATTCCTAGAATAGCTAACCATTTTTATAAACAGTACTCATAACACACGGAAAGTTTATTATTTACGCGCTTGCATATCTTCTAGTCCCTAACTAGGATTTACTATGTTTAATAAATAATTAATTAACGTAGCTTTACCCTTCTCTGTTTGGTTTACGAAGAGTCAATAATCGAGATAAAAAAAATATGAATATCACAAATAAGAAATCGATGGTTAATCTTTGTTTTGTAAAAACTCAACGTCACGTAAGGTAACTTGAAGTAGTAAAGGATTAGTAGTAAGGGATTTTATTATAAGATAACATTGCCTTATTTATCAATAATCATAATCCACATATAGGTAATTTTCTCTAGTATTTCCTTCAACCGTCAGATTTGAAGTAACTGCTATCTTATCTTTGTATGTTGTATCCGGTTGAAAGCACATTAGAGTGGCTATCATTCTTGGTACGAATGTCCATTAATATCTTCGCCCTCTGCTGTAAGTGGGTAATTGTTTTTCTACCCTTATTTATGGCGGCAGTAATGTTTGCGGGCAATAAATAGTTGATTACTGAATCGAAAAAGTATATTTTTTATTTTATTAAAAAATATTTGATTCTAGTTTCAAAAAACTATTTTATCGCCTAACACTCCTCTTACCTGATCATAATCTTGAATAGCAATGGAAGTTTTAGTAGCACGGTTGTTATTAAAATTAATTAGTATTTATGCATGCAGTTCACTACAGTTCTGTTATTTTATATATAAGTAATATGATATCTTCACGCAATTCCCAATACAGGGGTAGACAGAGGTCAAGTCTAGACAATTAAGTCCCTTTGACCCACCTTCCACCGAAGATATTTTCGGGACAACGTGACAGGTGGTGAGCCCGTCGCCGCCTTTATGTCCAAGCCAACGATGAAATTCGTACATAAGTTTTTGAAAAACTCATTGGTACTGCCACCTGGGGATCGAACTCGGGTCTCTCGACTCGAAATTCCGAACACCCAACAACTCGGCTATCGTGACATGATAGATAGCTAAAAGATGAAATCCATATTTTTGATTAGCTGCAACCACTTGCTATTCTTAAAAGAAATATGTAACATGTTTTATGAAAGTGAAAATAATTTTAAATATTTAATTTAACGTGGATCCTTCGTTTATTAGACACGACTTGAAGGTCTGTACAGGTATTGCATAATTTTTGCATTCATGTAGATTGAAAACTTTATCCTGTTGCAATTTTATTACTTGTGATTTCTCACAAACAATTTTATGCGTTTTCATGGAAGCTTGTATTGCAATGAATCTAATTAATATTCTTCCAACACCAACTCATGTAAACCATAAAAGTACTTGCGTTCCTGTTATTAGGAGGTTGGTCTTCGAAGTGCATTTTATTTAATGCTAATATTTCTCTTTATTCCTAGAATAGCTAACCATTTTATAAACAGTACTCATAACACACGGAAAGTTTATTATTTACGCGCTTGCATATCTTCTAGTCCTAACTAGGATTTACTATGTTTAATAAATAATTAATTAACGTAGCTTTACCCTTCTCTGTTTGGTTTACGAAGAGTCAATAATCGAGATAAAAAAAATATGAATATCACAAATAAGAAATCGATGGTTAATCTTTGTTTTGTAAAAACTCAACGTCACGTAAGGTAACTTGAAGTAGTAAAGGATTAGTAGTAAGGGATTTTATTATAAGATAACATTGCCTTATTTATCAATAATCATAATCCACATATAGGTAATTTTCTCTAGTATTTCCTTCAACCGTCAGATTTGAAGTAACTGCTATCTTATCTTTGTATGTTGTATCCGGTTGAAAGCACATTAGAGTGGCTATCATTCTTGGTACGAATGTCCATTAATATCTTCGCCCTCTGCTGTAAGTGGGTAATTGTTTTTCTACCCTTATTTATGGCGGCAGTAATGTTTGCGGGCAATAAATAGTTGATTACTGAATCGAAAAAGTATATTTTTTATTTTATTAAAAAATATTTGATTCTAGTTTCAAAAAACTATTTTATCGCCTAACACTCCTCTTACCTGATCATAATCTTGAATAGCAATGGAAGTTTTAGTAGCACGGTTGTTATTAAAATTAATTAGTATTTATGCATGCATTTCACTACAGTTCTGTTATTTTATATATAAGTAATATGATATCTTCACGCAATTCCCAATACAGGGGTAGACAGAGGTCAAGTCTAGACAATTAAGTCCCTTTGACCCACCTTCCACCGAAGATATTTTCGGGACAACGTGACAGGTGGTGAGCCCGTCGCCGCCTTTATGTCCAAGCCAACGATGAAATTCGTACATAAGTTTTTGAAAAACTCATTGGTACTGCCACCTGGGGATCGAACTCGGGTCTCTCGACTCGAAATTCCGAACACCCAACAACTCGGCTATCGTGACTTTTTATATATATAAATATAAGTACTATATAAATTTTTAGTGTTACTACTTGCAACTTTCCAATTCGCCAATGATTTATTTTTAAATGAACGAGGAGTAGTAAAAGTATGCTGGGGAATTTTCAGAATATTTTCCGAGAGTTATATAAATCTTTAATAGGATTAGAGGTATATAAATTCTTTGTACTTATCAACCTGTGGCCAGCACTTCCTTAAAAAATAGCATAATTAAATATCAGAAATTAAGTGTGCGCGGAGGCATGGGAATAATACTTCATTTTGACGGCCTCCGTGGACAAGTCGCGTACGCCGAGTACTTTATTAAACCACGAAGAGTAAGTAAAATATTTTGTGTTACATGCGAAAGCTTGCAATTATCCCAGCGAATTACTAGTAACCTATATCCACATGTTCAAAATTGACCAAATGCCAAACCGGATAGGTAATTCTTTAATTCGTAATTTCGACTTGGCAAAGTTCCCATCCGTACGAGCAGCTGGGGCACGGGAGCTACGTCCCCCGGAATTGCTCTGCTTCTATATTGCAATAAGAGGATATCCTCTTGTATAGTTATTTTTTATTATTGTTAATGCTTGAAAAAGTCACGATAGCCGAGTGGTTGGATGGTCGGAATGGGTCAAAGGGACGTAATTATCTAGACTAGACCCCTGTATTGGGAATTGCGTGAAGATATCTTTATTTTATTTTATTTTGATCTTCATTCTAATGTAGAGGTTCTTTAAATACATATTCTACAAATACTATATAATGACATCAACATTATAACTACAAAAACTTTGTACATGTAAGTATGTTACATATTTACGCTCTGGAAGTCTTCACAAATTTGAGTAAAATTCTTAAAATTAAACAACTTTAAATGACCAAAAATGGGTTATACATTATAACTGTTATTGGAGACTACACAGAAACCGCTAGTGTTAATTTTACTATCTAATGACGACCTTAGCGAAATTGTTGTATTAAACAATGCACTATATTTACTGGGTAAGATTCAAAGAAGAATATTAAGTGTGGCGTCAGATTATGACGTTAACTACACTTGAGGTTGGTTAATTCGTCGGAGACTGCTTGTAGTGTTTCTCATTAAAATGAAACCTGAACACGTGACGTTAATTCTGTGCTATCTTCCTTAATGTAAAGTATCTAACAGAAGACATTGTTGTAAATAATATTTATTAACACATTTCTTAACTGTTGAAGTCCAGCCGTGTGGTAACGCTGTAAGAGTAATTCCACCACCTCTCTTCCCATGGGTGTCGTAACAAACTAAGGGAAAAACCTTGAAAATGTAATTGCCTACCTTTAGATAGCCACTTCGAAAAAAAACCAAACCAAGTTTGAGCATATCGGTGACGTGCAATAGCGTCTAAGATACAAGGTGTCTGGTACTCTGATCGCCAATCCGCTTTCCAAGCGTGGAGACTTTGGCAGACCGTTCCGTACGGGAGAGACCTATGTCCTGCAGTAGACTTAACAGATCGTTATAATGATGGTTACAATTGTAGTCAGTCATAAGTATTTTATAGGATAAGGTTGAAAAGCGAATTAACGGCCCATCCTATGGTAAGTGTCTACTAAAAAATATCTTCGCGCATTTTCAATATAGACAGAGGTCTAGACAATTAAGTCCTTTCGTCCCACCTTCTACCGAAGATATTTTTGGGACAACGTAACATGTGGTGGGCCTGTCGCCGTCTTCATGTCCAAGCGAACCATATAAAGTTTTTTTTTAAAAAAACCCCATAGGTGCGAGCCTGCCACATGGGGATCGAACTCGGGTCTCATCCCTCGAATTCTCATTACTCAACCACTCGGCTATAGTGACTATAAGTGTCTACTGCAGCCCATGACAGTTGAAAAACTAGACTGTTTACACCAGTGTTGGGAATGGTGCGAAGAAAATAAAATGGCAAACGAGCAATCGTTTAACCGTATGGTAAGTGATTAGGATGCGCTTTAAACACGCAACTCCTGAGAGCCTGCAAATCTATATACTTTTATAAAAGGGATTGGAAAAGGAGAAGAGAGTGGAACAGTGTATGGGCCTCGGTAACCTCACTCACCGGAACGATCGCTGAAGGCCCTGTGCTTTTATTTTCTGTCGGTAATCTGCAAAGCCCACAGCTTTGGCCAGCCGTCCCGGTCGGAGCTATTCATTCAGTAGCATTATCGTCATTTTAACATAATTGCTTACCAAAAGCCACAAGGAAAAGTTAAACCTTTACTTTAACTCCGAAGTAAATGTAATTAAAAAGTTATCGGCGTAAGTCTAAAGTTATGTAATTACAAATTTTCTTTGCAACTCCGATACCGGCAGACTGTTTGCGTAGAAAATTAGACAATTTTAAATTTATTATTACAATTATTGTAACATGAATCTTAACTGATTTCACTCAGTTAAGTTCTTATTTCAGTTAAGTACTTTAGCCTATTTTGGACTGCTTTTTCTTGAATATATTACCTATAAATCTTCTAAGTTGAGGTTTAAATTAAAACCTAATACTTTTTACATTTCTTAAAGAATGCTAGGATAACATGATATTATAGATATTTATGTTAACCTCTCAATTGTGTGGTAATTGTGGACTGTTCTGCTTCAAGCTACATATACTTGTGCTGTTAGCAAAACCTATAATTTATACTGGCCCTTTCCAGATAATACTATAGTTTTTAATAGAATCATGTACGTTATTCCGGCATGGGCTATAGAATTCTCTGTGTCTTGGTAGTTGGATAATACTACATAATACATAGATTCTCTAATCATTGTGTCATTTAAAGCGTAGTTTTAACTCTCAATTAGCTTCGAAACCAGGGTCATTACGAACTTAGATTCTGGGCCGTCAAAAATAAAAATTTTGCCACTTATATTAACCGCATTCGTATTGCTTTTCAAAAGGGGAGTAGGAATTTATGCTACAGTTGATAAGGCTTAAGAATGGAATTACCATAAAAAATCTTTCCAAATAATTGTTTGTCAATTCCGTAATATTTGCAACGACAAAGTTTCTCATTTAGTAAGCTTCTTTGAAAGTCCGTTGCGTCGAAAGCCTATTCAGTTTGTAAACTTTTATATTGGAAATTGTGAAGTTACAAGTACCACTTTTTTTCTCGGCGACCGCGCTTTGTCGTCGCTAAGGGCTCAACAAATTCGCCGAAGAAGGCACGTGGATTTTCATAAAAATATCATTGTTTGCGTAACAATATTATGTCGTCTAATTTTCAATGCGAGTGTTAGTTTTAACAAAATACATAGCGAATGGCAAATAGAATATGGGGATGTAAGATTGTGTCATCATTACTTTTCATCAAAATCAATTCGACTGCTCTATTTTACTCTGGTGCGAGAAACGCGGTATTTAATGTTAAGTTTGTCAAACTATATTAGCTCTACGGGCCCTCCGTAATGTAAAAAAAATAGATTTATTATATTATATTATTTATCTTCACGCGCAATCCCTGAAGGGGGTAGCCAGAGAGAACTGATCGCCAAGTGTCACGATCCCTACATACTTCTTTCGCTTCTTTCAGATTTATCATCTTCTTCATACATGCACGTCTAGGTATCCGAGTATTCTTGACCCTCCCCTCTTCGAGCAATGTGCTCACATGGTATTCGAAAGTTAGTGTCGGTCTACCTCGATACCTTTTAATATTAACTTTCGCGCTATATATTTTCTTCACCATTCGGTCTTCACTCATTCGCTCAACGTGCCCAAACCATCGATGCACACCCTTATCCATTTTTGTGACAAGGTCATCTTTCAAACCTGCCATATTGCGAATCTCTTCGTTTGGCTTTCGGTCGGCCATGGTAAGGCCGCAACTTTTACGAAGAGATCGCATCTCCACTGCATTCAACCTGCTTTTATGCTTCTTCTGGCATACCCAGATTTTGCTGCCATATAACAAAGTCGGTACCAACACTGCGTTATGTATTGCAAGGCGTGCACTTTTCTCTACGCCTTGCCTTTTGACTAACGCAGACAGGGCACCGTTGACTTTGTTCCCGGCAGCGACACGCCTGTCCACATCTAAATCACATCTTCCATCCCGGAATATGTTAGGTATTTTCGTTAAAATTAAGATAATGCATTTGTTTTGCACCTTTGGGAGGAAAAATTCGATCCGGCTTGAGGTGAACATTGTACAATCATTTTTTAAAAGTAATTAATGACTACATCTAAATAATAAAACCTTACTTGGGCTACTAGTGTTTTTGGCACTTTAGTGGTAAGCGTATATACAAAACGAGGTGATATTTTCGCGTAATAAAAAGGGAGCACCTGATTTAGTAGCTTTAAATTTGGGAAAACGACTTCTACGACGTTGTATTATCAATTGAAAATAAAACTGAAACTGAAGAAAAACACTGAAATGCTTCGCTTATTTAATAAAAAATAGCATAAATGAAAAGTAGTGCGAATAAGGACAAATTTGGTAACTATTGTAACACGTGTCACGTTTTTCATAAAGTTGAAAATCAATTTCAGTAAAAAAAGTTTTTCTTTTTCTGTTTTAGTCAAGCACGGATTCAATTATTATTAGGAAATTTTTAGACTGGTCGTCTGCTATGTTTCGCTTTGCATTTTCCTTTTTAACAAAAATAGAAAACCTCAAAGAATCAAGGGTCATCGCTCTCTCAGCCACAATAATATTTCCCCGTCTGTAGGAGAGCAACATTGAAACTGTTTTCGAATTTTATTGTGTTCGATGTCGCTCCCGGCACACTATCGTTGCTGGAGAGCGTTATCCGCCATGAGAATGCACTGATAAATAAAGTGAACGTTCGGGAAAAGAGAAAAACAACTTTTCTCTTTATTTCCTATTGGATAATATAAGTTTCTATAAGAAATTTATATATATATATATATATATATATATATATATATATATATATATATATATATATATATATATATATATATATATATATATATATATATATATATATATATATATATATATATATATATATATATATATATATATATATATATATATATATATAATGATCTCTAAAAGTCCAATGCAGGACATAAGCGGTAAAGAGGAATTTTTCATAATCGCCACACTTGGCAAGCGGATTTGAGATCGCAGAAACACAAATTTCGCACCGTAGACTGCTGCCACCAGAGCTCGCTCACCGGTCTGTTCAATTTTGGTCTTATCCCGCCTTCATTCGGTAGCCAATGATATTTCCAAGGTCCCTTAGTTTTCCACGATAACCATAGGAAGAAAAGGGATGGTATATTCTTACGACGTAATCATATCCTTATAATGCAATATTTTATGATGCAATTGTTTAAAATAGGTACCTATTTATATTATTCCTTTAGCACGTTCGTAAAAACGTTATGTAAACGTAGAGGTAACGAAGAGGACGATTTTTATCAATTAAGGTGTGCTCGTTCGTTGCGGTAGCTTCCGTTTAAAAAAATTCTAAAAGTATCAGTTTACCTCATTTGTGTAATTCACATTGAAAATGTTTTTCATGTGTTTTGTTGCTCTTTGGCATTTTCGTGCCTGTTGTGATATCTATCTATCTGTACAAAATTCTGTCCTTTCCTGATCTTTTATATAAGAAGATATAGTCGATAAGCTACATATTCATGTTAATGAGAAGCAGTACATGTTTATGTTGAACTCAAACTATAAACAAATAAATCTAAATAGTAAATTTTTATAGTGGTAGTCCAAAATAATAAAAAAAATCGACATTTTTATTTTTTTTATTATTTGGATATATGCGAAATCTTATTGTTAAAATGTTCCCTATCTACTTTGACCGGTAATGCCAAGTTAATTTTCCAACTTGATACATAGTGAAGAAACCTGCCTTTCTGAGAAATAAAAAAAAATATTATTTCAAGGACGTGTGAAGTCTGCAAACCTCGTGGCGGACATTCCTCTACTCTAATCTCTTTCAAATATTAGAGAGAAGGCCTTTGCATAGTAGTGGGCACTTACCGGCTTCTTTTAACTTTAAATTTCTTAAAATTACTTAAATACTTAAAATCAGCTCATTTTTCTCGTAGCATTAACTTACACCTGATAGAAAGACTCATTTCTCACGAATCTTTATTCTCACGAATATGCCTTGTCATGTGATGTAATAAGCTTTGAATTTTGTGAGGCTTGTAACAGTGATAAATGTTCATTTTCGTATGATTAAACCCAATAATGTTTACTCTTGCCTTTAATATGTTTTCTAATAATAGAACTGAACCTATGAATTTTATTTATAAATATTTGTCAAACTAGCTTTTACCCCTGGCTTCGCTCGCGTCTTATATCTATGAAGAAATGTCAAAGTTATACAGTATCCCGACCGATTTCGGCCACAGCAACGTGGACTATTGCTGCTTCGTTCGTGTGCTCACTGTTGACTGAAGTAATCGATTTTTGCGCTGAACGTGGGAGCACATTAAGCGCAAGATAGACATTACATACAAGAAATAAAATAAAATTATAATATGATTATTTCTCTAACAAATAGTAACCGTTCATGCTATACTTGATTGAATGCTGACCGCCGATAATTACTTATATAGAATCTTCATGATAACCATATTTTTTAAAGAAATAACAAAATGCAGCGCACGTTATATGAAGTGCCAAAGGGATCTCTATAGTACTTAAAGTTACTAACGAACGAAGAAATGCCAGTACACATAAAATAATGACTTTTCTGGATATAGTTTTGAAACCTTTAGTTACTTTACTGTAATTTTAGTAGGGATCTCTAATAAAAAAATACAGCTTATGTTACGCGCTGATAATGTTCCTATTAGTGAAAGAATTTTTTAAATTAGTTTAGTAGTGTATTACAAATTAACAAATATATATTTTGGCTTTTATAATATTAGTATGATGTCTATAAATTTGTGGTTGGATTTTACACTAAAAGTCTTAACTTTTAGAATTATGAATTTTATTATGTACTAAATAAATAAATTTATTTAGCTGACAATAGCATAACTTATCCATAAACTATAAATAATAGTTTCGGTTAAAATTTATATTTTTCTTGTTAATTCTTAATACAAACATTGCTTCATATCACTCATAAACTCATACACAACTCCCTTTACTGTAAGACTACGACTCTTCCTTTCTGCTAAAGCATGTTGTAGACTGTCTAAACTATCAGCCTCAATTTAGTTTTTTTTTTCGATTTTCCGCTATTACTATAGATGTTTAAATCACTTTGACTTTGACGCGAACCAAACAAAAAAAAATCAAGTCTGGCGATTGATTATTTGCGAGAGTAACGCATTTCAAGTTTTATTTTAGTTTTTAATAAACTATTTTTGCTTACCGACGTCCCGTGGTCACGGGGGGACACCCGTTTATACAACACAATAGTTTGTTAAAAACTAATTAAAAACGCTATAAAATCCGAAAATCGTTTTATTTAAGATAAACCCAGTTTAATTTTAATTGGCCTCTTAACATTTATTTGTTAGTGACATTGTGGTAATACTTTATTTTAATGGCTTATCCACCACAAGATATTGGCTGGAATTGCTCCATTCGTATGTTTGATAACTTTATCTTCCACCGATCGTCACCATTGTTCTGTCTCTTTTAATATTTTAACTTTAACGGTAATGAAACATGTCCAGGTGAATTCAATGGTCTGCTTCCAATGGTGCGTTTCGCTCAAAAAATGATATATTTTCAATGGATTCAGAAATAACAAGGATTTAATTTACTTTGTTTAAAGAGACAGAAGAACTTGGCTAGCTGACAGATCTTATGTTTCACTCCACATTCAGTGTTGGTGAATTTTATATTGACAACATGGTTGATTATCACTGACGATAGTTTTTTAGTTATATTTTAGTAATTACCAATAGATATTTTTAACAAAAAATCCTTTCTATAATCCTTAAAAAAATGTGAAGCAATTTAAATAAACTTTATACTAGTAAAAGTGAAAGTCACGTTTTTTGTGTGTCTTATGCATGCATGTTTGCAGTTTTTTTTTGGTTAGACAGCAGTTTATCTTGCCGATTTAAAGTTTTTTTTAATCTGATTAAATTAAAGAGAATAAATTTTATTAAAACTTCAACTGACACGGGCGGGATTCGAAACCGCGACCTCTGCCGATCCGTGGCAACGCTCTTACTTCCGAGCCACCGTGTCTTACACGCATCAGTTGAAATTTTAATTTTCTGTATTCTCTTTACTCATGCCTTGTTTTGGCATCCCATCTATTATCCCTTTTGCAAGTGACAATTTGACATTCCTGACTTTTCAGTTAGCAATTATCAATGAGATAACGCAAAGTAAATTTTTATTACGCAATTTTATTGATTGTTAAAGCATATTTATGCTGAACTTTTTTTATGGGATTAAATTAAAGAGAAAAAAGAGATTAAACCTGTTTAAAATTACTCAATTCTACACACATTAGTACATTTTTTTTAATTATTTTAATCCCAAAAATACCGGGCTAGCGAAAAAGCTAGTAAATACTTTTTTATCTGTTCATTCATTTCATTACATTAGACTAGACGTTATATGGTTCTTATCGAAATACATTACGAGGAGCCTATGGTATTCTATTTAGGCGTTTCTCTCATCTAGCAACCTTGAGCCTTTCGTCCCACACAATCTCAGTTATCCTGCGCATGAATTACGGTAAATAAGGACAATTTTATGACATGTTTAATTTATCAAATCAATTTTCTTTATTTTTTTTTGTAATCATACCGACAGCGACCTGTAAAAGTCTACTGCCATACATAGGCCTCTACTGTAACGGAATGTTTGACATCACCACTGCGCTTGGCAAGCAGATTGACGATCGCAGTATCAGATATCTTGCATCTAAGACGCCGCTACCTGTTAGTCAGTGCTGAGTCTGCTGCATTTTGGTCTAGTATTTTTGGAGATCTTTATCCCGAAAAATACCAGACACCCACGGGCAGAAAGTAATTGGTATATTATTACGCCGGTACTAAACGGATTCTTTATTAATATTTTAAACTTAAAATTAAAGTATGTAAATAGCTACAAAAATAACTTCTATCGTCCAATGTGAAAACAAAATATTGTAGGAATGTAATGTATATTCTTTTTATGATATTTTCTTTTTAATTTCCACTTAATAGCCACACATGTAATGTTACATGTAATGTATATTCTTTTTATGATATTTTCTTTTTAATTTCCACTTAATAGCCACACATGTAATGTTACATATAATGTTTATTCTTTTATGATATTTTCTTTTTAATTTCCACTTAATAGCCACACATGTAATGTTACATGTAATGTATATTCTTTTTATGATATTTTCTTTTTAATTTCCACTTAATAGCCACACATGTAATGTTACATGTAATGTATATTCTTTTTATGATATTTTCTTTTTAATTTCCACTTAATAGCCACACATGTAATGTTACATGTAATGTTACATGTAATGTATATTCTTTTATGATATTTTCTTTTTAATTTCCTTAATAGCCACACATGTAATGTACATGTAATGTATATTCTTTTATGATATTTTCTTTTTAATTTCCTTAATAGCCACATGTAATGTTACATGTAATGTATATTCTTTTATGATATTTTCTTTTTAATTTCCACTTAATAGCCACACATGTAATGTTACATGTAATGTATATTCTTTTTATGATATTTTCTTTTTAATTTCCACTTAATAGCCACACATGTAATGTTACATGTAATGTATATTCTTTTTATGATATTTTCTTTTTAATTTCCACATATGTTTAATAACTAACCGTTTTGTTTGGAATGCCCCTTAACACCGTATTATCTAAAACCCATTGAGAGCGGAACCCAATTATATCGAAAAGCAAATTGACTTCTAAAGAGAGAAGTTGTTTGATACTCGTCATTAGTGAAACGCTTGTTAAATTGATTGATGAGTAAGATTAGGAAGTGAAGTGTGATTTAATTTTAAGGGTCTTATTATTTTCCGCTTACTAATTAAAACAATTCTATGAAACTTTCTATTCCTTTTTCGTTCTTCTACTTTGTGTGATATTTTTTTTTTTAAATGACTCGAGATTACTAATATAATCAAAGGTTTTATAAGTCGGTTTATATATTTTCACCACTCCTTAAACACCGCTAAACCTTTTGCTGTTATTATTCAGCCTAACAATAAAATGGTACAGGTTTCTCAAAATTGGTAATTTCCTGCCCAAAATTTTAATATATAAAATTTTAATGAGTTTTGTAAAGCATGCCTTTAATAGTTAATCTATGTGAAATTTAATAAGCAAAGTCGAACTTTTGAAGTAAGTTCCGAACTAATAATCTTCGCTTAACCTGAATGAACTTCTCAAATATTGACTTAGTTCAAACTTGATCGCAAACTACTACTTCTTGGTGTAGAATAGTTTGTGTACAGTATGTTTACGTGATATCTCCATATATTTTTGAAGTAAAACTTATTAACGCACCCATGCTTAGGGGAGTAAGCCGATGAATGCGTGACGGGAGTGTTACGAAAATTGTGATCAGGCGAGGCGAACAGAACTCTGGTACGAGCCAGCCACCTGGGGATCAAATTCGGGTCTCTTGACTCGAAATTCCCACCACCCAACCTCTCGGCTATCTGAATTAAGTTAGAGAAGATAAAAAGAGAGAGAGCAAGAATGAGAGGCGTGAGCACACTTTTCTTTCTTTTTTTCTCTCATAGCCTGTTACGTATTAATGTAAATTTAAATATTTGTAGAAAATGGTATAAACCACACTCTTTTTTTATATTTTAATTCTTCACTTATTTTCCTAATACTTACAGAGGTCTTGTCTTAAGCCCCTTCGACCCACCTTTCATCTTTTATTGCCACGAGGTCATGACAGTGGCACAAATGTATGTATTGGGTTATCAAAGTACGATTTATTTCGTACTATTTATAAAATAGTTGGAAAATCCAAAAGTGCACGCCTCATAATCTCATTCATTACTATAAAATTGAGATTATTTGTAGATTTTTAAAAGTATATATGATATAAATTGGTACATACACACGTTTACATGTGCCATACCTCTCGCATGTCTTAAACCTTTTAAGGTGTCACTACTGTTGATTTGAGTGCTGGTTTAAAGTGAAAATTTGAATCATAATAAATAGAGTTAAGGACATCTGAGTAACAACTATAGTGTAATTAACAGTGGTAGAGCCACGCATCAGCTTTTGTTGTTGCATGAATGGGCCGGCTCGACCGGGGAAGTACCACAACCTCACAGAATACCGGCGTGAAGTAGAAGTCTAACAAACTTCTGCGTTTCGTCTGGTGAGTGCAGGTAAGAGGTGGCCCACACACCCCTCTCCCCCAATTCTGGGGGGGGGGGCACTCTAAGGGCGACAACGCATCTGCTATGCCTCTGGTATTGCAGGTGTTCATGGGCGGCGGTAATCATTTACCATCATGTGAGCCACCTGCTTGTTTGCCTCCCTTTTCTATAAAAAAAGTGTAATATAAGGAAGCTACAAGAACATTTAACATCATTTTACATTCAAAAATTTCGCAATTTTAGAGGATCATTTAATTTATTAAATAATAATTAAACTACATCGATATTCCTCTAAATACTGAAGCTACTCGATAAGTGAAGCTTCGCTTATGAGGCGTGCAATAAAAGTCGAGGTAGATTAGTAAGAAGAGTGTTCGCTATTGGTAGACAAGTGGTCCAGGTTCGATTTCGGGTCAACGCCACTAACATTGTAAATATCAATTGTGTGCTAAAATTACCATAACCTTGGCGGCGAAAGAAAGTACCAAGAGAAATAATAAAAATCTAATGTTATTTTGAAGATGCATGAAGTCTGCCATTCTTAAGTATTTGAGAGGCTTTTTTGCCCAGCTGTAGGCATCTATGCTAACTTACTTGTTCTATTACAATAATAAATATTAAGAAATATTTATGCAATAATCGACAAACTCTCTGTATATTCTTAGTTTTCAATTTTGAAATCGTAAATGTATTTTTTTTAAGTTAAGAGACTTTTCGCATGGCTTCGAAAATATAATTAAAAGGCCTCACGAGCCACTCTTATCTACTTCAAATAAGATTTGTTTGTTTCCAATTGTAACATTTAAATTGACATAAATGCGACACTTTGGGATCCAGACTAAACATCGTCTGCACATTTGTTAAAGTTCTAGTGACCTCAATCGATCAGTAATTAGTTTCAATTAGCCTAATATTGGCATGTCATAGGGCAACCCACAAGGCAGAGCAGTAGTTGATTGATAATCTGTGCCACTACTATGGACCGTGAACAGATTGTTGCTTGTCCTTTTCTGATGAACTAAAAGTATTTTTTTTGTGAATTTTTCAGTATAATTTTTTTAATTAAAAAGTTTTGTCTTTTTTATGAGAGGTGATAAAAGACACGAAAAGAAGAACAGAACAGGACACGAACAAGAAACTCAATAATGTAATATAATTTTATAATTATTAAATATGCTACATCATTTTACTACATTATAACTGTTGTGTGATTTTCAAATATTGTTTTCTTCTTTTTTTTTTAATTGGTTTCTGCCTTCAGAACTGAATAAATAAATAATTAAAAACTAAATAAGCTGTCTCTACTGCCTAGTTAGCCTACTTTCGGACTGAGTGACGACTTTTTTTAACCTATTTAAAAATAATATTATTTTATCCAATTAAAAATTATTATTTTAACCAATTACAACTGTAGTGTATCGCGAAGAATACACGTTACACAAAACGTGCTGAGGGGGCACGTGGCGGGAATCCATAGGAAAACCTACGAGTGCGAGGGACACGTTCGATTTCACATCCATGATTGGTATATTAAAACTTAAGCCACAATACTTTTTTTTACAGACACAAAATTATGTTAATATTTATTATAATCGTAGAGTCCTGCTCCTCGTAGCATGGTACCAAGAACGCTTAACCTAAACTATGTTTCACTACTTATAAGACGTATGTTATTAAAATTATTGGTATTGCTAGTAGTAGACTGAAGTCGGTTACGCCTTGCTCTTTCTCAGTATGTCTCAGGCGGTGGGGTTATAACAGCGATGTAACACCTACCTTAACTGAATATAATTGTAATGTTAAGTAAAACAAATTTTTCAATAAAAGAATTCAAGGACATCAACAAGTATGGATAAAAAGGTTATTTTTGCTTTTTTTTATTTTTGGAGGCGATTCAAATAAAAAATAAAGTTTTTTTTTTGTTGAACTTAGTGAATTCCGCACCAAAAGCTTTCGGAAAAATGTGGCGAGCAGCGCTCCGATGTAAGTGTGAAAGATTATCCAACCATATTTCACACGAGCGGCCTGGCGCTGACATCCAAACCGAGCCCCGGAAAAAATAGAATACCAAAACGTCTCGGCCTCTGAATATTTATAAGTTTACACTCGTAACAGTTAAAACTTGACGAGTTACAGTTACTTTTTTCAGTACTCTACGAAAATACTCAGTATCTTTATTTTCATACTCTGCTGCACCCATAAACGGTCTAGTAAATTTGAAGCTTTGCTTACTTCTACATACAGTATCTTGGTAATTATTATTTCCCACGTTGTCCCTAAAATAAACCTCTGTGAAATTTAGGTCGAAAGGACTAAATTGTCTGGAACTCTGGCTGCAGACAATTAACTTCTTTTGACCCAACTTTTACAAAATAATTTTTTTTGAGATAACGTGACAAGTGTTGTATCGTTGGTATAATCAATTGGTACGAACTTACCACCTAGGGATCGAACTTGGGTCTCTTGACTCGAATTCCGATCACCAATCACTCGATTATAGTGATTTAATTATATTCTAGGGCTTCGGATAAGCGATATCACACCGCCATCGGTCTTTATGATCTTGTCACATTTAATTCAGTCACTCTATAATGAGCAAGCGTAAATCGAAAGTTGTTTGGAGTATCGCAAAATCTTTAAATTTCGAATTCACTTGCCGACGAAAACACAAATACCATTAATAAAACCAGTGAACTTTCGATCTTATCGTCGTTGTATAAAGTACATTAAGTTCATTAAACGAGGACCACACGAAGACACGTTACGATTACGGAATTGTGTAATTAATGATTAATTTAATTAATGATCGCATGTTACCTTGATTGAGGGATCGTGTGTAAATTACTGTCATGTAATTTAAGATTATTAAATAAATATACGAGTCGCTTGGTTAACGTTGATTATATAACAACGCCGATTGACTTACAGATAGTGTAAATACCTTGGAAGCTGAGTGTCCAGATCTTGTCATTTCATAAATACGAGTATACCAAAAAACTAAGACCTGGAAAGATTTTTACCGTCATCGTCAAACTTAAATTAAGTTTCTCATAAATTAAGATAAAAATATATAAATATAATCTCGATGTCAATCTGGACGCTAACTTAGCGTGGGTTTTTGCCAATTTAATGTGAAGGTAACTCTGCGGTAAAATTGCAGAAGCGCTGTTATTGCTGTATCATAAAAATATCTTTACAAAATCTAAGTATACGAATGTAAAACAGTATCAACTAACAGTGTAGTTAACTAGTTCGCCGCGTCATGAAACCGCAAATTCCTGTCCGATAACGAAGTCAATCAAGAGGGTGTCTGCTGCAAACTTATCGTTGTCGTTGTCGGAAACTCGCCGCAGTGGTTCCAGCTTAACGCGATTTGCGGAAACACGAGTTTAGGGTCCTGCGGTTCCAAGTTCGTCTAGCGTCCGACGTAGGACAAAATTAACCAATAATTTCATTGTTGGAAGATTATGTTTAAGATTAAATTTTATAAACAAAATGATTTTTCTTTTAATAAGATTCATTTCTTTTTGGTGATTATACCAAAAAGAAATATAAATAGAAATATTTTCTCGCCATTCCCAATCCCAATACTGGGGTGGATTGAGGCTTAGAATACTTTCGACGTTTTAAAAAACTCATTGATACGAGAGCCTACCAACTGGCGATCGATCTCTGGACTCGAATTTCGATCACCCAACCACTTGGCTATCGTGACTTATTTAATCACCTTTTCATTTATTATTTTAAACGGCGACGGGCTCACCACCTGTCACGTTGTCCCGAAAATATCTTCGGTGGAAGGTGGGTCAAAGGGACTTAATTGTCTAGACTTGACCTCTGTCTACCCCTGTATTGGGAATTGCGTGAAGATATTTTATTTATTTTTTATTTTATATTTATTATTTTACTATTTTCAGTCATAATGACAATAAAAATACTTCTAGAATCGGTACAAGAATGCCTTCTTTCTTACCGTGGGTGTCGTAAGAGGCTACTACGGTAAAACCCTACAAAACAGTGGCTACCGACAGATGGCTAAATAAACTTCTCGAAATATGCCAGACCCGTGACGGTCAACAGCGTCTAAGGTGCAAGTTGTCTTCTCGTTAAGTCATGATCTTAATGCCAAACTTGATTTTGCCCAGCATAAAAATATTCTCTGTCCATGTCGTTCGTTTACCTGCAGAACAAATAGCATAAAAATCGGTTTGTCGTATTAACCTTAATAGCGTGACAGACAGAGTTACCTTCACATTATAATGTTATACAAAATATGTGAATAACAATTTGTCTTATAATTCATTATACTAAATAAATTAATAAACAAAGATAAAATTTTAATATCCCAAGCAAAGATAAACCATGTATCAATAATATATTTCGCTACACTTTCTTCGATAGCACAGCGTAATTAATATTCAGAGTGTAACAATCACGTAAGCACAGTTTTCCGATGAGACTGCGTTCGCGTTCAACGTCGCTAAATGGGGCTCCTGACTTTGTACTCAGGTCTTTAGCCGAGCCTACTTGACCCGATGTAAGACGTCGTCTAGCGCACTTGGAAGTGGAGATGTAACAGTACGACGTTTGCATGGAAACGACTCGTATGAAGCGATGCGTTCTTTTTTTAAAATTTTAAACATTATCTTTTTTTCTGAGATCCTCAGGAAGAATGTTTAAATGTTACAACTCCAAGCCATTAGAACCTGCATTTGCAGGTATCGAAAAGAAGTCACGGTGGCAGAGTATATTTTGATCGAAATTTGTGTTTTTACGAAATTAATTTACGATTTATGTCGTTGGCTTGGACAATAAGACGGCGACTGACTACGAGTATATTAAAAATATAAGTAAAAAAAAATAAGTCACATTTCCAGGCGAGAATCTTTACCGGTTAAATCTGGGGTTGCTGAGAAGTTCCATTAGTTGCTCTAATAAAACATAGGGGAGGAAAATAAAAATGATAATTAAAAACTATTTATATAATATTTTTAAATTATATTAGTAACCCAAAAAGTTCGAATTCATAGATTTTAAAAACAACTAATATTTCTCGATGCAAATTTTGCATAAAAACGTATTTGGAATTGACTTATAAATCATTTTATAAGTTCCGTGGCTGTTGAAAGACAGCGAATTAAGTAAATACCTGAAAATACCTAGGTTAGTAGGTCTGGAGATAAGGAGGATCATTGTATACTAAGTAAAATAATAACTAATTCATACATTCATGACTGCGTATTAAAGTACACTACAGGACGTAGGTCTCCGGACATAGGGCATTTAGGGGATCTTAGGACATTTTCTTACACTGATAACAACAAGGGAATAAATATATAAGTAGCATAGAATACCTTGAATTGTGCATTATGTACTTAAATATGAGAGATAATTGATTAGAATTTCTTCATACTTCTTCCTTTTAAACGAACTTGTCTTGTTAATTTGTGAAGACGTGAAACAGCTGCGGAAAGTAAGGAGGCTTTCATATTTTATCGACGACTTATACCTAAGCACTGTCGACCCGACGCCCGCCCGCCGTAGTTTGCGCACCAAGCTCGCTGGGAATTTTCTAAATCCGCTGAACGAGTGCGGCGCGTCCATATTTTATCGCACGACTTGGCCTGACTTTGTCCGACTTAGCACGACCTCGCCCGCTTGTCGGAAGGGCGCGAGAGACGTTTTCTTTGTTCAGGTCTATATTTCTCTTATGCCACAGCTACTACATGAGATTTGGATTAATTTATTTTTGTTGTATTATTCATAATGCTTACGTTGACCACAGAGAGGTTTATTGGTTGCGGGATCTACCCCACTGAAACATTATTTCTGCGTTCGAATCTAGCGGAAGAAAATATTTGTGTCGTAGTGATTATGAACGATGAATTAAAACGTAAGAAACTAACAATTTTCTTCCCGTGGGTGTCGTGAAAGGTGACTAAGGGCCTAATCTTGAGTACCGTAAACCGTCTCGAATGGGAATAGAATGGGTGGTCGGAATTTCGAGTCAAAAGACCCGAGTTCAATCCCCATGTGGCAGTCTTGTACCAATGGGTTTTTGAAAAACTTATGTACGAATTATATCGATGGCTTGAACAAAAAAACGGCGACGGGCTCACCACCTGTAACGTTGTCCCGAAAATATCTTCGGTGGAAGGTGGGTCAAAGGGACTTAGTTGTCTAGACTAGACCTCTGTATACCGCTGTATTGGGAATTGCGTAAAGATATTTATATATTCTATAATTAAATGGACTGGTGCCGGGTAGCAGCGTCTAAGGTACGAGGTATCTGGTATTACGGAAACCTTTTTTCTATAAATTACTTCCGAGACTGCCCTAACTTTAATTAATTTTTAGCCAACTCACAGGAAATAGGAGACTTATTATAATACCATAATCTGTTAGAGAAGGAAAACTTATATAAACATGTAACGTTGATAATTGACCACCTCCGTGGACGAGTCGCGAATACCCCAGTTTTCTTGGAGACGCCAGGGTTCGATTCCCGGTCGGGTCAATGTAGAAAACAATTTTTCTTTTCTTCTCGGGTCTGGGTGTCTGTGGTACCTACGTTGTTTCTGATTCCATAATACAAGTACTTAAAATGCTTACCTTGGGTTGTCTCTACAACATCACATACATTGCTCTGCATAGAAAATTACATAAATAAAATCTATTTCATAGGCGTCAGTGCTCTGTTAATTTTAAAAATGTTATCTACTCGCTTTTCAGATAATACAACACTTTACGTAAACGACCATTATCACTAAAGAACCGGCGTGGCGGAGCTGTTAAGTGCTAAATACCTGCTACTTAGCTCTTCAGCAAAAAGCGTTTCAACGTGGATTGAAAGTTTTATTTTTTAAATTTTTAGTCCCGTTTCAGAGCTGCTTACATTGCTTTTAGTTTTTATTTCCAGAGGAATAAGTGTTATTTTTAAATTTAATATTTTTTTTAGAACTTGCTATCACTAACTATGCAGACGTTGCCCATTTCTTTTTAAAGGTTATTTATTGGTTATTACACAGTCTAATACAAGTAATAGTTATTATAGAGCACACTTTGGTTCTATTTCCGTGATATGAGTTATTTTTAGTTACTAGGATTTGTGGGAAGAGAAAGCATTGCCATGTGCAGTTCTGTTTTGATAGATTTTTTTTTAAATATTGCGCGAAAAGTCACTCCATGTTTGTTGATGATTTATCGTAGATTTTGACTAAAATTTAAAATAATAAAATCATATATTCATAATTAATAAAATTTCATTATTTTAGCTTAAGATGAAAAATAATCGGGATTATAGATAACAAAATGGTACAGGTAGCTCAATACCATTCTCCGTGGCAATCTTAGGGGTGGCCTATATTATAATCAGATTAAAAGTCTTATTAAATAAAAGTATTTAGAGTAATTAAATTAAATATATGTTCTGACTAGAGAAAGTCACGGTAGCCAAGTGTTTAGGTGATCGGAATTCGAATCAAAAGACCCGAGTTGGAAGGTGGGTTGAAGGTATATAATTGTCTAAAATTTTATCTACCTCTATATTGGGAATGACGTGAAGATATTTGAAGATATTATTAAAAAAAAGTTTAAGGAATCAATTACTTCATTCCTCTAAAGAAACCATTAGCCATTCCTCGTGAAACGGTGGTAGATTAAAAATAACTAACGATGAACGAATGTATGATTTTATTTTGATAAATAAATGATTTCATATGTCAAAATTTCATATTTCAAGCAATAGACTATTTTCATACCGTTGAAAAATTGCTGAAAAAGTAGAAAATACTTTTACGAAATCTTTTTCATTTTCACTTTGAAACATGGATGTTTTACTATAAAATACTTTAACTAGGTAAATTTATTAGGATGCGAAGGCACTCTCGGCGCGTTGGATGGAGCTTTTGCGGCCAATTTAACGCTGGCTGACGCTAGGTCTCGAGTGTCCGGTCACTTGCCTCTCTACGAGGTTCTTTATACCTTCTGCTACTCATTCGCTCTCTAACAAGTTTCAGTTACTAAAATAGTATTAAATAAAAGATAAGTGAAAGATTTAAAAAAATCTTCGGACACGGGCGGGATATATTTTTTTTTACAATTAATAAAAAACAAACCTTAACATGCTTTTAAAAAACACTATTATAGTAAGTTTTAATTTAATAGGCCAGAGTTCAGGGTTAGTGAAACAAACTTAAGTGGACAGATGACGTACAACAGACTCTGCCGCACATCGATCCCTTGCAATACGCGGTGGTAAAACTTCCTTGTAATAGACACATTACGGAGATTTTCCATCACTTTTTAATATAAAATGAAATATGAATATCTTCACGCGATTCCCAACACAGGGGTAGACAGAGATTTAGTCTAGACACTTAATTGTCTAGACTAAATCTCCTAAACTAAATCCCTTTGACTCTTTTTCCACCGAAGATATTTTCAAGAATCCGTGACAGGTGGTGAGCCCGTCCCCATCTTTATGTCCAAGCCATCGATCGACACAATTCGTACATAAGGTTTTTGGTACCCATTGATACGTGTCTGCCACCTGGAGATCGAACTCGGGTCTCTCGACTCGAAATTCCGACCACCCAACCACTCAGCTATCGTGACTTTTTAAGATAAAGTAAGGTAAATTTATAGATGTATGTGTGATTATAGATTTCTCGCCGTTCTGTGGGCATGTATTTGTTTGTGCACACTTCTCTCAGTACCTCTTTGATTGACTGGTAAAAGATACCATGCGGGATTAAGTTAACAGCTGGCCGTCGATAAAATAAAGTTCATTAAATAAACAAAATTTTTATTTACTTCTATATTAGCACAATTAACCGTAATTACCGACTTTTGACATGAGAGAAATATTTAATACTGATGAATATCTGGTCTCCACATAGTTTAGGTATTTAAGGCAGAATAAGACTTTTTTGTTCGTGTCGTCTAACTTCTGTCAGTCAAATCTCTGTTTGTACGGACAGAAAAGTCGTTTCTAAACATAAAGCGGCAGTTAAATTAACACTGAAAGAAAAGGAAGCTATAATGACGTATGTTCGAACAATCTTCACACTGTTAATTTTTATGTTATTTTTAACGTCCTAATTACTTTTAACTTAAAATTTAGAATGCCATTAAATGAACTAATCTGTGCCATATGCAGGTTGCCGGTTTCGTTCTAGCCATTATCTTCCAACTGTTAAAGACAACTGGTCATGGTATTATTGATATAATGCGGACTACGAAAAGTGTGTCACACGTTCAAAAGTTAAGTTAAAATCTGATTAATTATTTATTTATTAAGAATTCTAAAATGATATTTAGTGGGTTTCCTAAAATTTTTCAATCAATTGCAATTAGCCCTAGTCTTTGAATTTTGGTTTTGGATTGAATTGGTTAAGCCTTCCGCAAACGATGCTCAGTTATCCATACAACAACTGCTTTTTATTTACATAGTACATTTTCTTCTATATTATATTCTGAAAGAGCTTAGAATACCCTTATTTAAGGTTCTAGAGACTGCGTAATTGCAGATTAATGAAATCAAGTTAGCGGTAAAATGCAACGAGTGTGGGCCTTTTGTGTCTGGTTCTCCATTCCCCTGTTGACTATACTCGAAATGTATCTTGTTACGTGTCGTTTAATATTTATCTCGTATCGATTAAACTTCGTAATTGGCGGATTGTTAATTCGACGATCGCTCGATTGTTATTAATCGCTTGCGTCGATGGCGATGGGGTTTTTATTTTATTTTGTTGTCGTTATCGTATGTCCATATTTTATTACTTTAGAATTGTTGCAGTTTTACGGTAATTGTGCAGATATACAATGTTCATAAAAAGTCACGATAGCCGAGTGGTTGGGTGGTCGGGATTTCGAGTCAAGAGACCCGAGTTCGATCCTCAAGTGGCCGTACCAATGGGTTTTTCTAAAAACTTATGTACGAATTGTATCGTTGGCATGGACATAAAGATGGCGACGGGCTCACCACCTGTCACGTTGTCCCGAAAATATCTTCGGTGGAAGGTGGGTCGAAGGGACTTAAATGTCTAGACCAGACCTCTGTCTACCCCTGTATTGGGAATTGCGTGAAGATATTTTTCTTTCAATGTTCATAATTAATTCGCCGTGTTACAAAATCAAAGGAGGCGACTAAGGTGTTTTAAGGATTTTCTCGGCTATAGATAGACTGAGGCAGAAATATCGTCTTAAAGAATATCAGCCTTAAACTAAGGAAACTGGTGATGAGCAAGGTCTAAGGCGCGAGGAGTTGGAAAATGAAAGATAAAATAGCAGTATTTTAGTTTGGTTGAAGATTATCTTCGGAATTTTCCGAACATTTGTTATATTTTATCGTATTAGGTGTACGTCAGGAGATTTTCTAAAAGAAGTTATATAAAAGAAAATCCATAAGCGAACAGAAACCGTATAAAAGCCTTATCCTCACCTCTTCTTCTTTAACACGTACGGAGGGTTAGCACTTGCCATTTTCCCAACGTTTTGTTTATCCGGTTACGGTGGCGCGGTTTTGCTTAATGATGTTCTTTTCTTTATACGCACTCTAGCGAGGGCTTGATGAGAATAAAAAATAAACCTTAAATTCGTGAAGGCAAAGGCGCCGCGGAAATGTTTTAACGAAGCCATTTTCAGTAAGATTCGGAGCACAGAATAATAAATTAATATTTACCGAGTGTTTAGTTTTACATTGAATATACCTTAACGCCATTCCCCAAACTGAAGTAGACAGAGGTCTAGTCAATTCCCAAGTCCCCTTTCACCGTAGATATTTATTGGGACAAAGTGTCAATTGATAAGTCTGCCGCCGTCTTTATGTACAAGCTAAGGATATAAATCGTACATATGTTTTGAAAAAATAAAAAAACATTGATAAATGTCTGTAAATGTCCACTGCTGGAAAAAGTCTTTCTCATAAAATATTTGCGAGATATTAGAGCAGAAGAACATCCGCTGCCTTGTGGTTAATGCATAAGAATTTATCACCCAACTTTTTTTCGTGGGTGTCGGAAGAGGCGACTAAGGGGAAAGCCTAGAAAATGCAATTGGCTACCCACTGTTGGCGGAATAACTATCTCGAAACATGCTGCACCAGAATTTTCCAGACCGGTGATGGGCAGTAGCTTCTAAGGTGCTGGATGTCAAGTACTGCGATTTACAATCCGCCTGCCAAGCGTGGCAATTGTGACAGACCGGTGCCCTGCAGTTGCACTTTTATGTGCCGTTCTGACGATATTATGTTTATCCGCCTCACTGCTCCAATGCGCGTTGGCGGATTTCGGAACTTGAATGTGTGAAAAATGATAAAATAAAGAAATTTTTAAACGATGCGTGTAGCTCGTTGTTCTGGTTTAATCTCTAATAGAATATTCGATGAGGTCTTCGCCCAGCTGTGGGCATAACCAAGCTTTGCTTTGTAACTTTCATAGCAGCACTAAGAAAGACCGCTGTAGTAAGTTCGCGTATTTTTTCTGGTATCAAATTCTCCAATTTTTACCGTTGTCATTTTCTTATGCATTTACATATATTTTGTTTTATGTATTTGTTGTCTACGTGTTTCGAATGTATCCGACATAAGTAGATTTTTATCCCAAGTTATCAAGTTATTTTTGGTTCACCTTTTACAAATATTTCAGAAGATTCGGTTGACATCGGAAATTAGGGATGCGGAGGTGTATGGGGCTCGGTAGCATCTCGAATATCTTCACGTTTATATCACATATTGCGTAGGAACTTTAGGGAGGTTTATAGAGATGGTGTGAAAAACTGAGAGATCGTTTTCCTTTTCAATCTTCGGAGATGGATGAAGGAGAAATAAATTGTGATTTTCCGAAGATTGCTAGTGTATATTATAATGAAGAGTGTGTATTACAGACATTGTTCAGTAACAATATGTCTTTGTGTGAATTTACTAATTTATTTATATAGATACTACAATATTTCACATATGTGGAATTTAGAATTGTACTTTAAATGTTTTAAATTTAAAAGTACCATTTTAAATTCTTTGTCTAATAATGTGATCATTATTCTTTGTCTAATAAAGTGATTATAATGTGATCATCAGTATCTGGGTAAAAAGAAATTTACGTCTCTCTTCGGATCTCAATTAAGTAAATAATATTCTTTTAGAAAATATTGTTTCTGGTGACCAAATTCCAGATTCTAAAGTATGTGTGGGACCAATTTCATGTCATGCAGAGTCCGTAATCCGTTTTTACGCGATTAAGTAACAAACATCTTACAAACTTACACGTTTATTAGTAGGAATGGAATGTATAACTAGGATTAGATGAAAACGCAACACACGTAAATCTGTTTTGCAGTTGTCTGATTATGAGCACGTGTGAATAAGAAAAGTTTGAAGTAACATTGTTCCCTGTTTCAAATATTTCCACTCGAGCACAATGCATGGAATTTATAGATGAAATGGAGTTGTTCGCGTCTCCCGAGGATTCTTACATGAATTCCTGCGACCTAGATTTCCTTCAAACGTTCGAAATTTTATGAAATGCCTCGCCACGTTTTCAGAACATTATGCAGAATGTTTTGAAAAGCAATATTTTCTTTAATTTTATTTTTAATATCCGTTATGGAATAATGTATTTATTTATGATGTATTTAGGAATTATAATACGATAAATACGATATACTCGTACGTTGTGCTGAGCTTGATAACGGACCCCCAGAACGGGTTCGTGCCCTGTCCTGGCGGTGAGGCTTAACAACCGAGGCATGAACATCCACGTGACGTGAGTGCACCACCCACGCACCAGGGGTCGGTGTGGTAGTTTCAAGCGGACTCGGCAGTTTCAAGCGGCTACCCAAAAAATTTTGTCAAATAGTAATTGAGAAAACATTTATTACCCGTCCTTTGTCTAGTTCCGAGTAGCTTTAATCGGTCCACATCGGATACACGTTGGTGGATTGAGAAGAGAGTGTGAGCATTATAGCCTTAGAACTGTTGTTCTTAAACATGACAGCATCCACTGTTGGTGGAGTTGTGGATGATTGACAAAACGTCAGCGTCGCTGCAAGTCGGAAATAACCCTTCCCCGAGAGCGGCTATACTTTAGTAGAATCGCTGATTTTAACACTTCATAATAATAATATTTTTTTCTTTTCGTTTCAGGTAAGAGTCCGGTAGTAACCTGCATGGCATGATTAGTAGACGTGTGACTTTTAAGCTGCCACGGTAAGAGACAGGTTCATGTAAATTATTATCACGGGGAAGCCAATAGATTAAGGAAACGAGTATAGCCAGATCATTTATTCCAAATTAAATAGAATTTAATGTTGCTATCTGCTCTTAAACCGAATTTTTTGTAACTTCATAAAGACATACATTTATTACAATTTTGGATAATGTGAACAGTAGATTCACTTTCATTTTATAACTCATTAATATTCTTATACATCCTTACGGTCCTTCACTGCAGGCCGAATGAGCAAGATGATCAGGCCAAAGTTAATCATCGGTCTATATAGAGGGCTAAGCTCGATGTTTCTCTGCGTGATGTAATTCGTAACCCCAACAGAATCAGGGTAACCGACATAGCCGTAGAGAAACAGCACCCTGAAGTCGTTTGTAGAACTGACAATTGTTAGGGAAGAAATCTTCCCCAACAATTTCCAGCGTAACGAATGAATTTTGTACTCAACAACGACTAATTTTTAGTCAAAGTCTGGTCGCTGATTGTCCTATCTAACCTTATTTCAACGGCTATTCTTTAGTCGCCTACTTTTAGGACACTCACGTCCTAGAAACGTAGAGCAGAAGAAACCAGGCATTACATCAGCAGAAAGCAGCATTACACTGTGAAAAAACACAGTGGAAATTCATTATTAATAATTTTAATGTATTAAATTAAATAAAATTATTTGATTTTAATACCCGAATACGTTAATAATTATGTTATTTTACCATTTTTATTCACCTTCATTACTTATATTATTTATCCAACGCACAGTAAACTGAGAGTATATTATGATACAAACAGAATTTAAAAGGTGCGAGCACGTTCATTTTCGTTGCCATTGTTACAATAAGTCGTTCCTATGATTCAGAAAATTCAAAATACATTCGTTATGCGTAATGCGTGTTACCTTAAACGTTCCAGAAATGGAGTCACGAGCTCTGCGTTGATTATTATTAATTTTGTAAATTATATTTATTAAATGGCAAGTCTCCTATTATTGTCTATGACTTACTCTACAATAAACGTAGGGGGACGTCACGTTCTCTCAATTAATATATATCATCGTATGAGACAGCGTATAAATATGTGTATGTACTTCACTTCCCATATATATACTTGTAACAGCAAAAATAAATATTAAAGTGTTTGTAATCAAGTAGTCAATGGTAGGATTATGTAGAGTCAAGCATTAAGCATAAGATTGATAGACCATCATCAAATTCTTTACAAGTATTTATATCTACGCGCCATTCCCAATAAAGGGGTAGACAGAGGTATAGTCTAGACAATTAAGGCCCTTCGATCCACTTTCCACCGAAGACATTTTTCGGGACAACGTGACCGGTGGTGAGCCCGTTGCCGTCTTTATGTACAAGCCAGCGATTGAAGTTAGCATAAAAAGTGGAAAAACATAGGTTTACAAAAACTATAATAAATCTTAGGTCGCGTAGCAATGGTAGTGGGTGCTTCTGTCAAATGTAACATCTGTGACGAACGTCTAGGGATAGTAAAACTGGAACCAAGACGGTCCATAAACTCAGCTCCAGCGTAAGGGACGTTCTCCACAATATAATTGTGAATTAAGTTCCAGACGACGTCCGATGTCATTGTACATAAAGTGTAATAGAAATCTGGATTTGTTTGGTAATCCTTTACGAGACGAAACGTTACTTCACTGTAGTCCATAATGATTTAGGGTTTAGGACGTCAGTGGGAGAAACTTTTCTGCTACAACAAACCCATCGTGTCCATTTTTTTATTTCACGCATTTTCCAGGAACTGGCGTAGACATAATCTAGACAATTAAATCTTCTGGATCCACCTTCCACTAATTCTTATTAGGGACAAAGGTGACATGTTGAGCTCATCACCGTCTTATTATTCAATTACAATACGGTGTTTATTTATCTAATTTAAAATACTACATCTTGCTGAATTTTTTTGTGACTTAAGTTTCTATGAAAGTTTTTATACTATCTAAGTTTCCAACACTTATTTAATTGTAATTTCTTAAACAAGATTTTTACAAGCCACAAAACGATAACTGTTTATAAGTGTATAATTAAAAGATTAAAACCAATTCAACACAAAAATAAAAAAACAAATTTAATGATTCTCGTTTATCGTGTACTCTCATCTTACCCTAATGAAATATTTCCACACTGAAAGTTTTTATCTTCGCTAAATGATTGATAGTCATATGAAATAAATTTAAATTGCAACTGACATATATTCAGAATGTTTGTATTCAGAATATACTATACAAAAATATATAATATAATAACATTTTGTTATGAAATCATAAAAGGAAAAATATTTCAACAAATTAAAAGTTGTTTCCCGCGCCTTATATGCTTTTTTCGTCAATCGTTCTTCATTCATTCTCTCGACATGGCCAAACCATCTCAGCATACCTTTCTCAATTTTAGTCACTACATCTTTCAGACCACAACGTTTCCTTATTTCACCATTCCTTATCCTGTCGCTCAGTTTAACTCCTAACATACTTCTTAATGCTCTCATCTCAACTGCATTTACTCTGCTTTCATGTTTCTTCTGCCATACCCAACTTTCACTTCCGTACATGAGTGTCGGAACCAAAACTCCCCTATGCACAGCCAAACGAGCCTTGTTAGACACCATCCGACTGCTCATAAAGGAGTGCAAAGCTCCATTCACCATGTTTCCTGCATTCACTCTTCTTTAAATATCACTCTCACACTTTCCATCTCTCGTGAACTTTGAACCCAGATGCACAAACTCATTCACCTGTTCAATTTGTTCATCTCCAATCATTATACTGCAGTCTGTCATGACCTCATCTCTTTCAAACACCATCACTTTCGTCTTCTTTACATTCATCTTCATCCCTTTTCTAACAAAAGCTCCACTCATAGCAGTTACCATCTCCTGCAACTCCTCGGCTGAAGACGCAAGTATTACTTGATCATCAGCATAGAGAAAACAATTGACGAGTAACTCATTCATTCTCAACCCACTTTCATTCTCTTTTAAATCTGTCAAGCAATTGTCCATGAACAGATTAAACAGCCATGGTGACGCTACACATCCCTGTCAAACACCTTTTTCGATATTAAACTATTTAGTGTATTTAGTGTATCCTTACACGAGCACAGGAAAAGATTGCAATGGGTTATAATTAATTATTATTTTGGAATCTGGATGAAAAAAGAGCCAACTGCGTACCTAATACCTGACATACAAATTAAGATATTATTGATGCTTTGTATAGTCTCGATAGCCGAGTGGTTGGGTGGTCGGAATTCGAGTCGAGAGACCCGAATCCCGTACCGAAAGAGTAGAGACTCGGGTCTCTCATCCGAGTTCGATCCCCAGGTGGCAGGCTTGTACCAACGGATTATTTCAAAAAGTTATTTACTATTCATATCGTTGGCTTGAACATAAAAATGGCAACGGGCTCACCACCTGTCACGTTATCAAAAACAATCTTCGGTGGAAGGTGGGTCGAAGAGACTTATTTATCTAGACTAGACTTCTGTCTACCCCTGTATTGGTAATAGTGTGAAGATATTTATTTATTGATGCTTTCTCACTCCCTGACCATTATCGAATAACTGAAAGTTCACTATGCCTTTTAAACTGAAACAACGATTATAGACGATTCCTAGACCGAGAAGAAGTCTATCACCTTAAATTATATTTTAAAACAGTAAACGGAACTGGAATAAAGATGTTTTTTTAATATATTTAAGAAAAAAACTATTTCATTCAATTACCAATTACTGCATACAGTTTACAGTTACTACATAACAGCAGTTTAGATAACAGACCGAGACAAATAAATAGACATCCAAAATGTACTTGATAAATATGAATGTACAGAATGAAGTCTTCTTCTTCTTCTTCTTTCCAGACTATCAAGAGTCCACTGCTGAACGTAGGCCTCTCTAGAACTACACACAGTAGAATTCGCCACAAAGAACGGTCTCAGCAACATTTTGCAGGCCGTCACTCCACCATTGGGGGTTCGTCCTACACTGCGTTTGCCGAAACGATGTTGCCACTCGAGAACCTTTTTTGGCCTTTGGCGAGCTGTGGCCAGCCCATTGCCACTTCAGCCAAATCTTCTTACATAAAGTAAATCTTTGTAAGTGTCTCATTCAATAAAATACTGACATAGCTTTGCTAGTGTCTCGCAGAGCTGTAGATACACATACACATAATTTAAATATTGAGTATTTATTCAAAATGTGTGCTATATATAACGATATGTAATATACAGCGTGCGCGGAAATTGCAAAATCTAATTTCCCCATCCCATTTCTGCCATTTAGATGCGACTGGTCTGGACGTACGGTGGGTTCCTTCCTTTTGTTTTAAACGACACATGCATTCGAGCGAAGCTTTACGCTTCGTCAATTTTAAATGTCTATCTACAGTAAGTATTGAAGCTATTTGTTTGCGTCATTATGTCCGTTCTGAAGCAATATGGCTGTTTTTAAGAGCAGAACCACTGAATGTGATCCCAGTGTGCAATTACCAAGGACTTCAATAGCACATAACAATTGGTTTAGCTTTAAATACTAGTAAATTTGGAAAAACCTATACTTTACTACATCTACTATGAATAGTATAGCTTACTAGCTATACTATTTTTAGCTATAATCGTATAACGATAAAGCTGTACCAGCTTTAGCGACAGATTTATGCTGAAAAAACCATCAGAGAACTAATCCCAATCTCACCGATTTGTGCAATAGATCGAAGATAAGGTCTACGTTAGTTACATCGGGACTCCTATGATAATTACATCGGGGTCTTTGTTAGATACACTCGGGAACAGTTCTTGAAAATACAGCAATGAATACTTATAATATGTTTTATAGGTTACCTGCGTGACTTTTGTCTGTGTCGGACGAATGATATTCTTTCTGTCGTAATCTTTAAAAATATCAGCAATTTTGTTGAATATTCATTGGTTTAATTAGATTGTCTTAGTATTTTTTCTCATTTTAATAGACTCACCACAGCGAAATATGACGGGGTTTAGCTAGGAAATTATAATCAGAATGTAGCGTAATGAAGTGCAAAGTGAAATCTAGTTATAATTATGTGTGAGCGAGGGGTGATATCGATTCAATGCGAATGCACCGACTACCCCAGCTGAATGGACATTGAGTTCCCCTCATGCGTACTATTTGCAAGTCTATGCCTCGTTGCCGCAAGTATATTTATGTACATATGACGTTGTTTAGACGTCTACTGTCAAAGCTTACGTATAATGACTCTCCGTTTCGGATTCGCTTATTTGTACGATCTCTGATTATTGCATTTTGTTATGGAATTCATCTTCCCCCGAAAATATCTTCGGTGGAAGGTGGGTCGAAAGGACTTGTTGTCTAGACTAGACCTCTGTCTACCCCTGTGTTGGTAATTGCGTGAAGATACTAATTTTTCATTTATTTATTTTGTTATGGAATTTATCGAGATTGTAATCCCGCCATCAGTCACGCATTTTATTTTAAATGTTTCAAAGTCAAAGCGAAGCTTTCGTAAGCGATAATCATTAGAATAAATGGGGCGGTATATTCCTTTTCGACGACGGCGGTATATTCCTTACGACATAATAGACTGGTGAAGTGCAGCAGCGTCTAAGGCAGTAGCAGTCACGATAGCCGAGTGGTTGGGTAATCGGAATTAGAGTTAAGAGACCCGAATTCGATCCCCAAGGCTCGTACCAATGTGTTTTTTCGAAATTTATGTACGATTTATATCGTTGGCTAGGACATAAAGCCCAAAAACGTTGTCCCAAAAAATTTCTTCCGTTGAACGGCGGCCCTACAGGGCCTCTGTTATTCTGTTATTGGGCCTGTATTGGGAATGGCATGAATTTTTTGTGTCTAAGGTAGTAACAGATGCAGTGCGGTCGCCAATTCGTATGCTGAGCGTTGTTCCTTGTGGAATGGAAGACACTGATCGCATTTCCAGTGTAAATGTTTAGACTTAATCTTTTAGGGACAACGAACACACGAACCGATTTTTTCTACCAAAAATGGAACAACTGTGTAGTTTTCTTTCCAGACCTCACATTTGTGCCATTTATCCAATTCAGCTGCCTCTGATGCCGTCCTGGCTCTGAACACCCTCGATGCTAACGGCCACTAATGTATCGACACTACAGCGTCCTACATAATAACTTTGTCTTTCGCCTAAGGGATTAAAGTCAAGCCTCTTATCTCCCAAGTCCTCACGTCTCTTTCCGTCCTCCCTAAATATTCCATAAGGCCCTAAAACCGAGATAATATTTATAGAGGCAGGAGCCCTTGGAATGACGTCATTTAAAGAGCCGTGACGAGATATTCTGCCGGCAGTTTTTGCCACAAAAGTGGAGGCCCAACTTGTCGACGTCACTGCCACATGTACATCGGTGTGGTTGTCAGATAGACGCGTCTAATCGAATACTTACAACTATGGAACTTAGATATCAAGATTAAACTTTAGATATCAAGTAATGAATCAAGATTATTTGATTGTAAAACAAGACAATGATAATGTAAGCGCAGCGTTTCCTTCAATCGTTCTATTTTCGTTTATCTTCAGTTAATTGCAATAAGCTTTTACGTAAACGTCACATTTAGCAACCTAAACGTGTGATTACTGTACGAGAGTTTGGGTATTTTTTAAATGTATAAAAAAATTTAAAATTTCTTATACAGCGTAGATTTGGTTGCATTTATAAAATTTAATGAAAAATCTTCATTTAAATTGCAGCGTTATTTAATTTATAACGTACCTTTTATATTTTCACCCAATAATAGCTTTTAATAACTGTCAGTCAATGCAGACGATGGCAGCACAATCAAACAGCCCGATAAAAAAGCCAATAAATTACATGTTAAATTGACAGATGATGTAAGTACGTGTGAGTTTAATAGTGCAATTATGGGCATTAAGAAAAAATATAACCTGTTACTTACAAGAGACTTCGAAATCAATGCAATAAATAATGACAATATCGTAAATTTTTATGGTTCCATTTCATTTTAAGGGCTCTTGTTGCGTAGTCAGATGGACTGTCAATTACAAAATATCTTAGGGATGTCGGGATTTATCGGTATTTTCATGATAAATTTAAGATTTACATCCCAAAAAAATATACATTAGACATCCATTCAGCTATCATTTGAACTTAGAATATTTCTATTAAATTCTAGTTTATTAAAACAATCAATTTGAAAATACCGACTTATTTATATTATGAAACATCTTCATAACCTTTCTTTTTTTTCTTCCTGGTTAATTACATCTAAGGATATGATCACAAAATGCTATTTCCTAATATAGCGTGAACGATATGCATTATTATGTACTCAGCTTGTGCCGACTATCGCCGCAAAATAAGTAATAATACGTTAATACAAGAACTAGAAACATCTCCCCTATCCCTAGTGTATGGGATTTGGTCTTGGCAAAAGGAAGTGAGCTTTCCGACATCATTTGGTCGCCCATGACATTTAATTTTACCAGAAAACGCTGCAGGAACAATCTTCTCATTTAACCAATTTCTATAAAAACTGTTACTAAATATGTCAAATTTTTGCAGTTATATACTAATGTTAAAACATTCATGTTAACACATCTTAGCATCATGTAACCTCGGTAATAGCGTGTTATATCTGTCGATAATTTTGCACTTGCCTGCTCTACACTCCATTCAGTTGCGTAATGAGTTCGGCGCGATGCGCTATCCCGGGACGACATCCGCTCGCCCACGCGCCTCAAATTATAATGATTAACTTGACAAGACTGCCCTTGTCGATACACTGCCTCCGTTATAATTATTAATTAATGCCTAGTGGTTCTGTTACGAAGTTTCATTATGTATTTATCGTTTTTTTTTTTTCACAAATAGCTTATCGGTTATTTGATAACGTCAAAATAGAGTCATGAAAATCCACATATTTGTTACTTTATTATGTACACAATTAAACTTTGTAGCTTAGAAATAGACACCTCTTTCCGTCTTTTTGTTTTCATGGTGTCGCCAGCTTCGAGGTCCAAGGTCCAATTCCCGGTTGGGTCAGCGTAGAAGGCGCTTGTGACATTTATTGTCTTCGATTCCATAACACGCGTGCTTTAGCGATTTACTTTGGGATCAGAGCAATGTATGTGATATAGTCTCGATGTATGTATGCATATACTTATTTATTGGCTGACTGAGGTTGGCTAATACAGTGCGGCTGCAAGCTGCAGCCTCTCTCAGCGCGTATCCGAACACGTAAAACGTACGTTGCACAACTCGCAGGCAGTGGGCCAATTACCCCGCCCTGAAATACGTACGGACTTCTTAGAATTGCTTTGGAAATTGCCCCGTTTGTTTCGCGGGCTCACCTCATTACGTTTAACACTTGTTCTTCTCAGCAATTGAAATGTATTTAATGTTATATCTATCTTGCTATTGTACGATCGGGACATGTTTATCGTCGATTAGTTTCAGTTGGTTTTATACGTTTTAGGATCCGATACACATTTATTTCATTGGTGTCTATTTTTATGAAATTAAGTAATGGTTGTTATCAGTTTTGTACACTATAGACTGTCCGACAGCTTGCGATATATCTTCACGCCATTCCCAATATAGGGGTAGATAGAGGTCTGGTCTAGACAATTTAGTCCCTTTGACCCTTCTTCTAAATATCTTCGACCGAAGATATTTAGGGATAATGTGACAGCTGGTAAGCCCGTCGCGGCCTTTATGTCCAAGCCATCGAGATGAATCGTACATAGGTTTTGAAAAATTAGTACGAGCCTGCTACCTGGCAATCGAACTTGGATGTTTCGACTCGAATTCCGGAACTTATTATACGGAATTCGGAACAAGGTTATGACCTGATTCCTGTTACAATTGTTAAAACTAATAATGCAAATCGGAATATTTCAGGAAGACGGCTGGAGGACTGTCCTATAAGTAATATATATTCCCAAAATCACTTGACTTCGACTCCTATGAAAAGAGTATTCGAGAGTTTTCTTTGAACCCTTATTGTACCGGGTGCATAATGCAGACCGATGAGGTGGCAAAGATACGAAATGCTTGGTACTACTATCGCCAAATCGTTTTTCGAGCGTGGCGATTATATTAAATCCTTAAGCGATAGGCTTATGTTCGGCAATGGACTTTAACAGATCTTTACGTACATAATAGTCTGAATAAGGATTTAGAATAAGAATGTTGTTTTTTCTGTTTTTTATTTTAGTAATAGCCAATAGATTTTCTTCTCATTTTTGCTTTTTTTTACACATTTTCAACAGCTTTTCATGAAACGGTCTTGAATAAAATTATTTAAATTTGTCCGGACAGCGTCCGTTAACTGGAAACTTTTATTATTTATATCAAAACAAGCATCCGCTATCTAATCTAAATATATAATCCTGACCTCAGCTTTAAACAGTAAAAGCGAGACGTTCTATAAATATCAAATTAAAGCCTCACGAGAATTTTACACGAATGAAATATCTTCTATAATAAAACAACTATTCTTTTCTTTAGACTATTTTAAAACATGGACACAGTGGGACATAAACGTCACCGCCGGCAATGTATCAGGGATCTAATTGAATATAAATCTGCTTTGTTTCGTATTGCAGAGCATTTGTCTTTTCTTCCGACGCTGTTAGAGTCATACGTTACAATAAAATATACTTACTTAGTTGTGTGATAAAAGCCCTTTTCATAGTTTTTTCTATCCAATTTTAACAAAAACTGTGTTTTTATTTAGGATATATTGATCTTTTTCCAAGCTACTATAAGCATACTATATATTAAGTACCTTATAGAATATATAGGTAGTAGGAACGTTGAGCGATTGAGTGACGAGATGATCGAATGGTGATGAAAATATAATGCGCGTATTTGGACACTAGGGCTATCTGATATCTCAAGTATTTCCGGTGAAATGAAGGAAGAAAAAATAGAAAGATAAATAATTAAATACAATATACAAAATAGTTTTAGTTGGTAGTCGTAATTCCTAGAGTTTGAAAGCAAACGGTGTCCTTGTATCCGTGAAATTAAGGAATAAATGGAGAGAAAACAAAGTGAGGAAATTCAGTGGATAGACAATTCCTGTATCTTCTTGCCGATGTCCTAAATATTTATTATGGTATATTATGTATGGAATTTTCGACATGCTTAAGCCGCTGTCTGTGTGAGAGTTTACCATTTTTTATGCCTATTCGTGTATTAAGAACCCCATAAAAAGAATAGAGTTGGTAAGTGTTTTTCCAACTTTTGTAAGTATAAAAGAAAAGTAGAAAGAGAGACGGAGTGAGAACGTTGCAAAACGTTGCTTGACTATTGATCTGGGAGAATTTTAGATCTTTATAAATCGTTGCAACGCAAAAGGATGATGACGGTCATTTAGTTCGTCAGTTTGTTGTTTGGTTTACGATCTATCTGGCTCGTTAAATGTCGCTTAGCGCTTCTAAAGCGTTCGCTCGAACATCAAGATGGATGATAATGCGCATCTACGTTGTTTACAGCTGGAACTTCTGCTGCGAAATCTATGTACGAAGGAAACTTCTGCAAGCGAGTTTTAGTAAAGCATTAACACATTTTTATTCCTGACTCTTCAAATATGCATTTAAAACTTCACTAACCTAACGCGTTATATTAATGATTACAAAACGTAAGTAGCAGGTTCGGGGTGGCCGCCATTTGCCAAAAACTCTGGCCAAATGAGTTTTGGCAACATATTTTTCGCCTGTTCTGAAGGTATACAATGACGAGTAAAAAGTATTGTCTTACGAACTTATGTTTACTTGTAAATATGTACGTTTTAAGCATACACTTCTAGACCGGTATAAGGTATGAGAGGACAAATTAAACCACTTCACTTCGTGTTCCACTAAATCAAACGTGTACCTAAAAATAATGACATAGAAATGTCTACAACGATATATTATCGTATAAAAGTTACACATTTATAAAATAGTAAACAAGATACAAGGAGAACGTACAAAAAGAAATGTGCCATTTTTCATTCACATTAAAGAGATCAAGACGCCCACGCCAAACCAACGCGTCAACAACTGCTGCTCGTCACAAGCTCGTTTCCAAAGAAACCAGTGTTGCGGCGTCGGAAACAATGGGCAGCGTAGGCTGGCGTCCCCCAAACAAATGTTTATTCTTTGCGCACATACTATGTAGTGATGGGCACCTTTGAACAGCTCTGCGAAAGCGTTCTGATATCTCCATATAGCTGTTACATAGGTGTTTTTCTAATTATTTATTGTTATTATTAAACTACAGAGGCATCCAGTTGAAATTTAAAAACATTAGTTTTTAAAATTTTAACTGACACGGGCGGGATTCGCCCCCGCGACCTTTGCCTTATGCTTTTATGCTTTAAAATTAATAATAAAAAATGCATATTTAGTGTTATTTTTAAATTTCAAATCTAATTTTAATGGAATGCATAAATATTGTATGAAAACGTTAATTTAAATAGTTCAAATAATAAACGCTATACGGAAAAAGGTTTTCATTGGAACTTAGATTAATATCTTTGATTTAGATACCTGAGACTCTGTCTCACTCTGTACTGAGAGTTTGATACCCAAGTGGAAGTTCGTACCAATAACGTTTCCGAAATTTGTAAGGTTTGTATTGTTGGACACAAAGACGACGACAGGGTTCAACATTACCGTCCGTAAATACCTCTTGTGGAATTAAAAATTTTAGATCCCTGAACAACCTAATAGTGAATTGTCGTGAATATTTTATAACTTTTAGTATAACACTTTGTGGAAAATAAAATTGTTAATAAACATTATATAATCTTTAGAAAAAAAAGCTGCTTAATTATACAAGTTATTGCTTTCGCAATATTCTAAAGAAGAAGTCATGATTTCTGAGTGGTTGGATGGTCGGAATTCGAGTCAAGAGACCAGAGTTCGATGCTCAGGATGCAGGTGGTAAAAATGGATTTTTTCAAAAACTTATGTACGAATTATATCGTTGGCTTGGACATTAAAACGGCGACGGGCTAACCATCTGTCACGTTGTCCCAAAAAATTTTTCGGTGGATGATGAGTCGAAACGACTAAATTGTCTAGACCTCTGACTACCCCTGTATTGGTAATGGCATCATTCCAACACACTTTCGTTTATTACCATAATATTTAATGAATTCGCGCACTACCGCGATTACTATCGTCTACTACGTCCCCATGTTTATAGTTACCCAAGTGTCTCTTCATTCAAGTGGCAGTTCAGTTGAAGTGTTTAAAACTGCTTCAACTCGTGCTTGAAGGATATGCTATGGTTTTAAAGAAAAAATCTTCATCAAATATTTAAACAGGCTTTTTTGTTATTATTGCTTAATATCTTATAGTACCTAATCAAGAGTATAGGACCTTTTATGATGTAATAACTATATTTTTATAAAATATATGGCAAAATGGTTTAGTAGTAAGCCGGTGATTCTGTCGGTCACACGTTTGATTCTCGGTCGAATAAAAATTATATGCTTTTGCTTACAAACATCTTGCGGGTTGCGTGTTTGCACATTTGCAAAAAAAGAGCTTAACAACAAAAATACTAAATGAATCAGCAATGGAATAATGTAAAGGCATTGAATGAATCAACGTTTCACTCAAGTTTATTGAAAGATACATAAACAGCACAACAATTTTTATTATTACCATAGCAATATAATTCGGACTTATGAAGTATATCTATACGCATACCGTAAACGCAAAACTCATGTGTATAGTAATAATGTACGAGAGCCCACCTTCTCTTCTTGACATTAGAATATGAATAGTCCATTACCAGCTGTGGTACGAATTTAGATTTACATTTTACTGTGAACATTGATTGGAGAAAAGAAATGAAACATAGTCATTAGGATCCTGATTATATTGGTAAATGATAACTACCATAATATTAAAATTTGCGTGAAAAATTATTAATTAAATTATTAAAAACGGCTAAATAATTGGTGTAGTCTTAGTGTGAGACAGGGCTCGACAACGGACTTATCCCACTCGCCCTGATGAAAGACCTTTCGGCAGATCTGAAACTAGTCGGTTAGTTTTTTTAACAACTATAATGTTTAAAGTCACAATTAATTGACCCTTTCATGTAATTTATAACTCGCATAGTTTGACTTCTACATTAGTTCTTACGCAACTTGTGACTTGTTCTGGCGATATAAAATTTTTAACTATCGACGAGAAACATACCAAAGCTCGTTCTATAAATTTGTTACAACGACAGCATCACCGAACAGATGCTTACAATGCCCGAGGAGCTTTTTTTTTAATAAAATTGCCCCTTTGGCGTTGCGCCAGTCTATCGTCTTCTTGTAAGAATTACATCTTCATGGTCTGAGACATGATGGGCAATCAGCAACTGTGAATTGTACATGCATATATAGTTTCATACAAAAGTGTTATAGGTATAGCTATAGGTAGTAGTTTATATGTTTTTTATCTTCACGCTATTTCCCATACTGGGGTAGGCTAATTTCTAGCCACTGAAGTCCTTTCTACGTGTCAGGTGGTGAGCCAATCGCCGTCTCAGTGTCAAATCTAAGAGTGCAATATAATTGTACTGATATTGTGTATGTTATTATATTTATAAATTTGTGTATTGTATATTCATATACATATATACAGATCCACAACTCGAATACATATATTGATATTCACCACACAAATGTTTGCCCCTAGAGGGATTCGAACCCGCAACTTCTATCGGCTATCGAGTCGCCTTATATTCATTACTAGTTGCACTCCGCGGCTTTGCCCGCAGTTTAACACTTACGCGGAACCCTAATTATGTGTCCAGCCGTCTCAAAGATTAGTCGGTACAAACAGACAGACAGAGAAAAAGTGTAAAAAATGTTATTTTGGTGTATGTACCGTATATATTCATATACATGTAGTAAAACGGTTATTTTTACTGCATGTATATGAATATTACAAACAGACACTCCAATTTCATGTATATGTATAGATTATTTAAAAAAAATATCTTCACGCAATTCCCAATACAGAGGCCTAGTCTAATTGTCTATTAAGTCCCTTTGACTCACCTTCCACCAAAGATAATTTCGGGACAACGTGACAGGCAGTGAGCCCGTCGCCGCCTTTATACACAAGCCAACGCTACAAATCGTACGTAAGTTTTTAAAAAACCCTATTGGTACGTGCCTTTGGGATCGAACTCGGGTCTCTCGACTCGAAATTCCAATCACCCAACCACTCTGCTATCGTGACGTTACGTTTAAATGTAAACATTAGTCTGGAACTATACTGGGCACTAAATAAGAGAAGAAGCGATGTGGCGATCGTAATAACGATGTTTTATTGCGGAGCGGACCCACGTACCGCGCCAACCAGAGGCTTACTGACGATAGGGACGTGCCTCATCATTTTAATAAATTAGTTTTTGTGTCTACTTGATTGGAAAAATGTAACAAATGTTTATATGGTTTGTAGCTTATAGAAAGGTTTCTTGTTGTCAACCCTGCCCGATTTTTTAAATATCTGTTGCCTAGAATGTCAGTTATGAATGTTAGTTAGGGATCGTCCTCTATGGAAATCTTTGGGGGAGGCCTATATTCAGCAGTGGACTGTTGATAGGCTGTAAAGAAAGAAAGAAAAAAAGAAAGAATACATGTCAGTCAGTCATACATGTTCGAAATAAGGTAAAAAAATATGTTGTAATCGACTAGTTTTATTCCTAACGAAGTTCGTTAACGTACCCACAGTACCTAAATGTTTATTTTTACATTTGTTATTAAAAAAGCTAATGTTCAGCTAAACGATACATATTCTCGTACTGAAAATAATCAATTTTAGCTTTTAGAGATGTTTATTTTGCTATTTGTAAAAAAAAAGTCGAGATGCGTATGAACTATTCTAGTGATTACTCACTCCCTCTTCTTTACAGTCTGTCAAGAGTCCGCTGTTGAATACAGGCTTTCCCTAAAGTTTATCACAAAGATCGGTCCGTCATCTTGTAAGACGTCACTCCGTCTTCCGTTGTCGGTAGTCCTCCTACACTGCGCTAGCATACCTGACACATACTCGTACATACTTACTACAACGTACTAACTAGATAAATAAAATCGCAATCCATAGTCCCTGAAAGGTTAGATAGAGAGAACCAATTGCCATGTGTTAGCTTCAAATTCATCATTTTCTTTTTTCAAGAAAGATGAAACGGGAGTGTGTAGTGTCTACCTACCTTGTTGTGACGGGCGTCGCAGTTTATGTTTGTAATGTACGTATGTATAGCTCTTACATTCTGATGCAATTTAAGGTGATGAATTTATGCAACGCGATAAGCAAACCGTTCAGCTATCTATACGTGAAGATTCGTAACACTGTTTACATCTGTCGGGTGTTGAACCCGAGTCTAGAATATCAGATGTGACGTAGGCGATAAAACGAGCTATTCCAGGATGCGGTGCGAATATCGCCAGTTTACGTTTAATAGCTAGACAAATCGACGGAAAATTGTAACTTCTATGTTTATATTATATCCTCTGTGATGGTTATAAACGCATAATTGCGCATTGCGTGTGTTTGCGTGTTTGTTAGTCTAACGCTGATTTCCAATTTTTTAGAACTTCTAATGGACATGGTTTATATTGTACATTAACACATAGTTAAAAGTTTAAATCGTTCACTGCACTGCGGGATAATCAACGTCGTTAATGCGATACTGTCTAATATTTGACGTAAATGTTTTGTATTATTTTTTTTATACTTTCATAATAACTTATTACCATACTTTCTAAGAATATTACCACTTTATTTTAACCCGTGGGTGTCGTAAGAGACGACTAAGGGACACGACTAGGCGATATTCAACAGCCTTGAATATCGTTATTGCAACCGATAGATGGCGGGATAACCATCTCTAAATATATCAGACCGAAGATGGCAGCAGCGTCTGAGGTGCGAGTGCTCTGGTACTGCGATCTCCAATCCGCTTGCTAAGCGTGGTGGTTATGGCAAATCCTTCCTATGGGAGAGGCCTGTCCTGCAGTGGACTTTAACAGGCCAAAATGTATGTATGTATATATGTATTACCATACTATGTACTAAAAGTATTACCTTTTTAAAATATCATTACATATCAACTTCTAAAATTAATTATTATTGAATTTAATGCAATAATATGTGAAATGATGCAATAATGTGCGTTAAAATTGTTGTATTACATTAACGTCTGACGCCGCTATAATTTTAAAAGCAGCTGTTTATTGATTCAAACAAATTAATTATTTATTTCCTTATTGTTTGATCACTTAATTTAAAAATTACAAAATTTTAAACGTTGTTACTAATAACCGTTTACAAGATTGCCTTAATATGGTAAAACAACTTAATATGAATTATTCGATTAATTTAAATTTTTTAAGTTATTTGTAGAAATACACGTTAACCATAAATTGTATTTCCCCAAGTAACAAGTTTAAAAGCAGCCATATTAAAACAAACTGCTCAGTTTTTATGGCTACAAACGGCTTCTTTTAACATCAGAAGTTTTTAATGTTCGAAACAAAGAATAGTTTCAAAAGGCATAGTTAAACAAAATAATAAATTTATTCTTATCCGGCATCGTTTTTAATGGTAATAAGATTCTTAAAGTAATGGACCATTTACGTTGTATTGCTGTTAAAATTCTGATTGGAATATGTCACATTGACAATAAGGAATAATAAGTTAAAGGGAAATACGAATCTTGGATACAGAAACGTAATGAATGGTTAGATTCTTGTACCTATTGAAATAAGGATATAACTCTCTGTTGCATTTGAAACAAATTTGACGATCTGGCCGCTTAAGTGTCTTCGAAGATTTATTTAAAAGTTGAGAATTCGGATCCCTATGGGAGCTACTACTTGAATTACTACTTGAATAAGTATCTATTAATAACATTACTACTGCGATACCAAGACACCGGCAATTTTGTACATGTTGGTATGTGACAATCTCTTGATTCTTATGATTTCTTCAATATGAATTGAAATTAGCACACCGAGAAAATAGCGGTGGCGGCGCTATAACTAAATATTACTTATCTTCTTCTTCACAGCCTATCAAGAGTCCACTGCTGAACATATGCCTCCCCTAGAATTAGTCACAAAGAACGGTCCTCAGCCAACTGCATCCATCGACTCCCCACAACATTTTGCAGGTCGTCCCTCTATCTTGGGGGGGGGGGGGGGGGTCGTCCTACACTGCGCTTATATATCTCTTATATTTTTATACAGTTTCAGGAAAACATTTTTAGGATTTTCTTTTTTTATAATATCGTGTATGTATCTTAGTCACTATAGCCGAGTGGTTGGGTGGTCGGAATTTCGAGTCAAGAGATCCAAGTTCGATCCCCAGGTGGCAGTACCAATGGGTTTTTCAAAAACTTATGTACGAATTACGTCGTTGGCTTCGAAAGACGGCGACGGGCTCACCACCTGTCACGTTGTCCCGAAAATGTCTTCGGTGGAAGGTGGGTCAAAGGGATTTAATTGTCTAGACTAGACCTCTGTACCCCTGTATTGGGAATTGCGTGAAGATATTTATTATTATTTGTTTATTGTGTATGTATCTTGTTATATAAATCTTTGTTGGTAGTCTCAAGTGTACGGTAAATAACTTTTAAAATTAATCATTATTAAGATTTATTACCCATTAACATTTTTCAATTAACGCATCGAGAATATCTCTCGTTTCTCGCTCGTTATCTTACAGATGCTCACATCTAATCGATTTGATATATTTCTTTAGCAGTTATTAATGACTTGTAAGTGGCAGTGGTCGGGGTTCAATCGATTGCTTTAATCTTGTATAATATTAATGAAATATGTTGATATCTTCAGGCTTGTATGAAACTGTTAAAAAAAGCAAAAGTTTTGGCATATGAAAGATTATTGCTTTTAGAGTGTGAATATGCACGATAATAGATGAATGTTTTTGATTTTACATCAAATTTCAATTATATCTAAATAACGTATAAGGAAAAGATGATTTTTAATTAACTGAAAAAATTTACGTTTAACGTTCTTGGACTGCATACTAATGGCTCGTGTCCATTTTTTGTAGAAATTTTTGTGGGAGGCCAAAGTTCTGCAGTAGGCTTTTGATTGACTGTAAAGAAGAAGATTTACCAATCTTACTAGAAACTAGCTGCCAACGCGGCTATGCTCGCGGTTTAACACTTAACGCGGGACCCTAATTTTTTTTAAAAAAATGTACCTTAAATTGCTCCTTATAACATCAGCTATCTGCCAGTGCAAGTCTCGTTAAAACGGGTCCAGCCTTTTCAGAGTTTAGCCGGAACAGACATACAGACTGTCAGACAAAAATTTTGTAAATGCATTAAGTGAAAACCTGTTAGATTGATTTTCTAATTTGGAAATCTACAACGTAACGCCAATCAGTTACGTTGGAGATGAAGATAACGCAAGATAAGCAGAAGTCTCTGTGTTTGCGCGTATTGCTTTACTTATTCAATATCCTATAAGGTACTGTGACCAGAGCACACGACCTCTTCCGTAACAAGGATTTGCCGTAATTGCCTGGCTTGACTAACGCATTAACAGCCGTAGCTAAACAAGTCAAACCTTAGACGTGTGGCGACATCTATGTCTCCACATTGGAAGCTTTCTAGTGGTGGATTTAGAAAACACATCGACATTCTACATCGCGCTATTAGTTCGTACGATTATGCGTACATACAGGATCCGTGTGGTAACTGCGTAAGAATATTTCCACTCCCTTTCCTCCCGTGGGTGTTATATAAGAGAAGACTAAGAGGAACAGCCTTCAATATCATTATGGCAACCGATAGACGGCGGAATAACCATCTAAATAAATATAAGACCATAATAATCATACCGAAGATTGGCAGCAGCGTCTGAGGTGCGACTTGGCTGGTACTGCGATCGCCAACCCGCTTGCCAAGCATGGCGATTATGGCAAAACATCCCCATAGGAGAGGCCTATGTCCTGCAGTGGACGCTGTTAATAACAGCCTAGTACTCTAAAGTTATCGACGCGATCCAGATTGCTGGATGTTATAAATTTTGGCGACCTCTGTGGACGCGTGGCGTTAGCACCGGTTATCAAGGTGTCGCTATCTCCGAGGTCCTGCGTTCGAATACCAGACGGGTTAATGTAGAAAACCACTTTTGTACATTGTTTCGGGCTGGGTGTTTATGGCATCTTCATTGTTCTTCATTCCTTAACACAAGTTCTTTAGCTACTTAGTTTGGCATCGGAGCAACTTATGTGATGTTTTGCCGATCTACGTATGTATTTAATCTATTTATCGGTTTTTAAAAGGCCTTAAGTCTTTAAAGTTTTCGATTAAGTAAAGCAGATAAGGTGTAGTCTATGTGAATATCCAGGTTGAATTTCTAATATCTATACCGAATACCACTGAAATCCTTAAGCGGTTACGGAGTGAAAGAGTTACAAGCATACATACTGTTATGGACTACGGGTTGCTGCCAGATTGGAGAAAAAGGTCGATATTTCTATCTTCTCTTTAATTCAACACTCATCAGATACTTTATTCCTGGAGAATACTACTAATGAATACTAATTATATATATAATAAATAATTCTAAATAAACAATATATCTACTTTCTTTGTTTCTTTCTTCTTCTTTGTACTACATCTTGACCTCGTATTACTTTTACTTTCTTTTTTATTTACGCTGTGCGCGCCTTTTACTTTGAAACTCACAACTCGACTCAAGTGCGCTCATGTAGGCAGCGTCCGTCATTTTATGTTTTCAAAAATTTGCAAAATATCTCTACTATGACACCATACAAGTGACCAGCTTTTTAAGATAGCTGATTCAAATTTTGCTAGGAGGAAATATATGTTGGATGATTTGTATTCGAATCGTGGATGTGTAAATGTATTTAAGTTTACTTACTACACCGTTGGCATGAACACTAGGACGGTAATAGGCTCACCGCCTATCACTTTCTACTAAGTTTCGATGAAAGGTGGTGTGAGCCACAAGAACTTTATTGTCTATACTTCTAGTTATAAATATTAAAAGGGACATTTTGGCGCAGTGCCTGAATCTTGTGTTTAATTTTATTATGCTCGCGGTGTGGACTTGCTCGCGGTGTCGACTTCGTGGCTTCGTTTCAAGATATCGGTACACCTAAATAATTGGTTGTTACACTCTTACCCGTGGGCTGCAGAGTCGGTTTTTCGTCGGTAAGCACGTAAAAGTTCAAATAAAAACAAAAATACGTAAAAAATTACGTGAGCAACAGTTTATAAAATGCCAAAAAAATTAAAACTTCGGCGAAGGATGTAAGAGCAATTTTTTACATTATATTGTTGACACATTTTTTTATCCTTGTATCTAACAAAGATAAAAAAATGTGTTTTTATCTCAATCTAAATATTTTCAATCTCCACTCACAAATGAAAAAAAAGATTTTATAGAAATTTGGACTGGAACAGTTTATTTGCATCAACACATAACTTTGTTCTCTACAGTCTGTCCTGCCCTACGCCGATTAGTGCTTACCAGACCTTGTACCAAACAGGAATAGCATCGGCTATAAATAACACCAATACCAATAAACTGGTACAAACCGCAGCCCCCTTCGTTTATTTACAACGTTAATTTCGTATTAATATTTCAATGTATAATTAATCACCGCGGACTGATAAGCTGGTTTACGTATAAGGAATTGTTTCGCACGAACCGCGCATTGGTCGCCTTGTAATGACTTGTTCTTCCTTAAACACATCATCAGTATAATGGATTGCAGCTGGAAAAACACCCGGGGTGTTAATCATTAATATTTAACCGTCTCAGTTCAGCGTCGTTTATAACATCACACCGTGTAATTATTTCCTGATCTCTGACGGATCGATTGACGGACGAATCGATGTCAGTCAATATGGAAAAGTGCAATGTTTACTTATTCGTAATTATTCGGCGTGTGTATGTACGGATATAAGTTTCGTTATGAGTAAGTATACAGTACAGAAGTGTTAAGATAAATTAAGCAGATCGGTGACTAGCATAGCGTGGCGATTGTATAAAATCCTACTTATTGGAGAGTCGCCTGCTGTAGACTTACACAGGTTGTTAAATAAGTTACTGTATTATGCAGAATGCTAGTGAACTGCTTGTGGAGGCAGATCTATCAGATTTTCAGTGCTATTGTATGGTCCCCAATGTGTACTATAGGGATAGCTTTTTATTGATAGTGGATTACAATTATTTTCTATAGTCGTATACATGTTTAGTAACCATTCGCAAAGGTGATTTATAAACAATTTCGATCTATAATCCCATTTGCATCTCCTTATAACTACAAATATTCTTTTATACATTTTTTTTATATAAGGGCTCATGTCCGGTAGATCTAAAGGAACCGAAGCTTATGAATTTCTGGCGAGGCACCTCTAAACCTCTTTTCCCGAACCTTTAAATTTTTGGCTATTCACTATAAACAATTCTTATTATTTCTGTGATAATCTTCTAATATTTCTGGATGTAGACTAAGAGCGCATGACATAAAATAATAAGTAATCAGGACGCAAAATTTTTGATTTATTTAAAAGCACTGCTCGAATACAAAGCTTTGAGGTAGTAAGAGTATATTAATGTTATTCAGCTTCTAGTTTAATTTTATTTGACATATGCAGATATACTATATACCAAATAGGTCTTACAAATAATCGATTAAAGCAACATCCGTTTTTAAAATCGATACTAAATTATAAAAGTCACGATAGCCGAGTTGTTGGGTGGTCGGAATTTCGAGTCGAGAGACCCGAGTTCGATCCCCAGGTGGCAGTACCAATGAGTTTTTCAAAAACTTATGCACGAATTTCATCGTTGGCTAGGACATAAAGGCGGCGACGGGCTCACCACCTGTCACGTTGTCCCGAAAATATCTTCGGTGTAAGGTGGGTCAAAGGGACTTAATTGTCTAGACTTGACCTCTGTCTACCCCTGTATTGGGAATTGCGTGAAGATACTAAATTATCAGTTATTCTCCATCTAATTAGACGACCTTTGCTATGCAAATCGTTCGTTTAAATAGGCTTCGTTCGTGCGACAGGCATCATCGACGGCTGGTTCCATTACGGAACCAAGCTACGGACGCGTTTCTATTAGAGAATGGCATTCTGACTACAGTGCCTCTACGCGATTCTCAAAGAAAGATTTTAGAAACGCGGTTGTTCTAATAGATTCTACTTCGTCCCTATTCTTTCTGTCATACCCGGTTTTGAAATAACGACTACAGGCATAAAAAAAGCAACCATTTGATTTCATAATTTTCTAACCTTAATCTGCTAAACTATTTTAATATTGTTTTTTATTGATATTCTGTATCGGTTTCATATAGGTACATAGGTTTTGTTTTAGTTATATGTAGGTACTGCACGAAATTTACACTTATCTAATCGTTGATCGTTGAAGTATCGTCTACTAAAAATTTAAAAAATATTATTATGTAATAATATTTAATTATTAGTAATATTTATAATTTTAATTCAATTAATAATTAATAACACGACATATTTTAATATTTAACAGAATTGGTCGCGTTTAATTTAATTTATTATTACTTCGGGAAGAAAAACCCAATGATATTTCTTACACCACAAAAAATCTAAAAATATTCTTTTGTAAGTTTACTATCCTTTTACTTTTAATAAAGAGTGAAATGTGATATTCCTTTACATCTTAAAATTATTTTTTCAAATTTGGAGAAGAGAAACGAATGGTCCAATAGCAATAGTTTTAACATTAGTTTTGTTCGTCTATTATACAACTAATGTACGTCGAATAGCTCTTAAGTCAAACTCTTTTTTCCGAAGGTTTGTTTCCTCGCCCTTTTACAAAAATGTCTATGGACGTTATAAATGCAGTTAAGTCACGAACCGTACCCACGATCCAAATGTCTATTAAACAAATAGATCATAGACTTAGTGAATGTAGATGTTTATATGAGTCATGATAGTATCTCGTGTATGTTGGTGCGTTTGTACGACGACCTCACTCTCGGTGATAGTTGTATCCGTATTTCCGTGTAAGTAATATTTTTTCAAAAGTGAAACATGTTCCAATGTCAATTTATATTTGAAGAATTATTTATATTAATAATTCACTTTGTGTTTATTTTTATTTCCAGTTTATGAAAAACTCTTTTTGCAAACAAAAATCAAATGTGAGTTAGTGATTAGTTATCAGTTACATACGAATAAAAAGGAATCTGCTATTACGTTTATTCGAAGTAATCTAAATCCATTAAATTTTTATTTAATAGTAGTACCTAACTTTTTTATATTGTAAGATTGTTTAAGATGTCCTTACATGAGTAAAAAAATAGGTTTGATATAATCACAACGCTTGGAAAGCGAATTGGCGATCGCTGTTATGTTCACACGGAAACTGTAGAATTTTATTAAATAATCCTTTTCTGCATCGCGGTATTAAATTTAAATTTATTAAAGTCAATATAACGATAATAATATGGAAATTAGTCCTCATGAAAAACCTAAATAGCATCTTAATGAGTGTGTTTAACTTATCATCACAAGCGTAAACATTTTATTGTAATATTTTTAGTTATTTCCTTAATCTATGAAGCATATATTTTATCTACTATATCCAACATTAGGTGCACACTTTGCACCCCTAGGTCGTAAATTTATCTCGAAAGTGTTGTAACGTCCTCATAAAATATATGCAATTAACATAGATCTATAAATAAATTTGAACTCGGTTACATCTGCCGCAAGTGCAATAAGCTGCGGGTTCCACGTAGGCTCAGCTGACATTTCATTAGGAATTTGACTCCGATTCTGGTTTTATGAATCGTCCTTGACGTAACAGATTATTTGCGAAACAAACGCCTCCATGACACTGTTGATGATCAAAGTTTAATTGTCTGTCCCACTCCGTCGAGAGTTACGATTGTGCACGTGAATGGGATAGAAAATGAAGGTGAATTGTGCACGGTGTGTTCCGTCTCCGGCCAGTCTCAGGCCGCTGCGCGTGCGGCGCGGTCCGTGCGTTATTTCGTGCGTTCGATTTTTAAATTCACGAATTGACGCGACCGTGTAGAAATTCGAAATGCAGTAAACGAAGTTTATCGATGTCCAATGACGAGTTGTGCATTTGATCTGTGTATGTTTTATCTGTGTTTTTTTTTTCATTATTATTGTTTTTAACTTTATTTTTCTTAGTATAATATTATTTTTGAATGACCAGTATTGTGGGATCTTCGAACTTATTTGTATTTGTTTTTTAAACCGTTATTTGTTTTAAAATATTTGCGTGATTATTATTTCAAATGAAAAAAAAACACGCAACACATTTAAAAAAATGAGAAAAGGTCCCTCATAATGTTTTTCTGTTTTATATTAGTATTTAGGTATTTATATATTTATGCATTTAAACGTACAAATTTGAAATACATGATATTACATTTTATATTATAATGTTTAAATTTATAAAATCTGTTACATAGTATTTTTTTTTTCGTTTTAAATATCCGAAGCTAGAAGTGAAAATATCGAAAAGATCTTATAAATATTTAATATATTATTCAATGTATATTTTTGAGAAGGCAACAAAATTATCAAAATTTTTGAAAAGGAACTATTTCATTATGACTCAGAAATTTTGTTGTGAAAACCTATGAGTTGTCTCGAGACACATATCCACTTTCTTTGAATGTCATAATATTTTACGTTTGTAACAAATATTATTCTTATTAAATTATTAATCAGTATTAATTAAAACAACTAACTTTCACGAGTTTTTAAAAAAAGGGACCCCATTTTTTTTTGGGCGATGTTATACTTTATAAAAGTTTTAGATTTTTCTCACTTGGTTTATATTATTGCATATTGTACATACATATATAACGGCGATAAGTCAGGGCAATTACTAACGGTAATAAATCACGACAGCCAATTGGTTGAGTGATCGGAATTCGAGTCAAGCGACCCAAGTTCGATCCTCAGAATGAAGGCTCGTACCAATGAGTTTTTCAAAAGTTATGTACCATTAATCTCGTTATTTTAGATTTAAAGACGATGACTGGCTCACCACCTTTCACGTTGTCCCAAAATAAACTCCGGTGAAATGGGCTAAATTGTCTAGATCACCGGTTACCCCTGTATTGGAAAATATAAAAAGATAATTTGCATAAGGGCCTTTAAAGTATGTTGCAGGACATAAGCCTCTAGATTTCAATCATAATATTATTATTATTTAAATTAATTGAAAAGCCACGATAGCCGAGTTGTTGGGTGGTCGGAATTTCGAGTCGAGAGACCCGAGTTCGATCCCCAGGTGGCAGTACCAATGAGTTTTTCAAAAACTTATGTACGAATTTCATCGTTGGCTTGGACATAAAGGCGGCGACGGGCTCACCACCTGTCACGTTGTCCCGAAAATATCTTCGGTGGAAGGTGGGTCAAAGGGACCGGCGGCCGTTTCGATTTAAACATATCCTCGGACAGAATAAAAACAGGCGAAAAAAACTCCTTAGTCATTATACACTTAGAATTAATACCTGAACAAACACAATATAAATAATGATCATATATGGCCTACATAGAAATTGCACTAGTAGATTTATAGAGCGTTTGTATGTTTCATCAACATCCTTATCTAAGCGGTAAGCGATACAAATGCAGAAATTCGATGCAAGATTTGATTCGTCATCTAAAGTTCTGCATAATTATCAACTGATTCTTACTACGTTACCCCTTAAATTTTCACTCATTTAAATTCATGCAAATTAGAAACTTTTAACGTGACACCCAATTTAGATCTTATAATAGACGATACAAAGAAAAATTCTTTTGAAGTTCTTACTGAACTTAAATCAGTCAAGTCTTTTAAACTAAAACCTAAAGCTAAACACTGACCTTATCAAAAGGCTACGAACACGTACATAAACCTACAAAAAATATGCGAAAAGGTAATAAAAGTATACGTAAATATCCCAATTTCAAATACTTTCGGACTTTAAACATTGTTTCGCAGATAAATAATTTACCATCGTCTCTCAACCTACATCGTATCACAATACCCGTCCTGCTTGATTGATCATGTCTCCCATGAAACGGCACATGCACGTCTGAACCCACTTCTATTTCCTCCGTCACAGTCATCGCGGCCCCTCGCACAGATCTTTGTTTATACGAACGTTTGTCGGAAATAGGTCCGACTAGTGCCACTATGTAACTCATCACATGTGAGACAAACTGATGCAGATCCGGATATTAAATCCTTTTGTACTAATATTCAATGGATTATATTCTTTGGACGCAATAGCTTGCTTATCTTTTTGCAGTTTTAAAGCAGTTATTGTATTCACTTGTGTATTAATACAGTTTTTATTCTACTCAGAATTTCGAATAACTACAATAAGAATTGAGGAAAATTCAATACACATGATCACAGTTGTCTTTTGGAATTCCTTATCGGTTGACTAATTCCCAATGAAATTAAATAAACACTTATTTACGTGAAAAGAATACATAATATAAACAATATTGTAGAAAACCCAAACTAAAAAGATATCTTACACGCATACGACCATTGAACGACCTTCATGCTAAACCAGTACACTTTACATTTTTTTATTAAACACAAGTAAATAATTATGCACAAGATTTTTAACAAAAATATTTAATAAAAAAATATCTTCACGCCATTCCCAATACAGGGATACACAGAGATCTAGACAATTGAGTCCTTTTGACGAACCTTCCACAGAAGAAAATTTTTCGGACAAATTCACAGATGGTGAGCCACTCGACGTCTTTATGTTCAAGCCAACGAAATAAATCGCAAATAACGTTTATTAAAAAACCCATTGGAACGAGCTCTGAGCATCGAACTCGAGTCTCTTGACTCGAATTCCGATCACCCAACCACTCGGTTATCGTGACTTTTTTATTTAGTAGATAACAGTTAAAGTCTAAATCAAGAAAATTGAGCACCTAAATAATGTAGATAGCTGTAATGCTGACAGAGACACATTAGAAAGAACTTGTCTTTACAGTACCTTAAATGTAGTCCGTCCATCCCTAATGTTGGATGCCCTATTTAGAATCCGACTGACCCACGGGCCGGCTTCGCACTACGCCTCTGTCACACCCGAGTTTATTTAGAACCAATCTAAATGAATACATTAGCAAAGTTCCCGCGAGATAAATTGCGTAACTACTGAGTGTGAGGGTGCTGTTTTTACAACATCCAATAGAAGTTTTACCTGTTTTAATGCAATTTTAATTTAATAATTAAATAAATAAATATCTTCACGCAATTCCCAATACAGGGGTAGACAGAGGTCTAATCTAGACAATTAAGTCCTTTTGACCCACCTTCCACCGAAGATATTTTCGGGACAACGTGACGGGTGTTGAGCCCGTCGCCGCATTTATGCCCAAGTTGATGATATAATTCGTACATAAGTTTTTGAAAAACCCATTGGTTTTTACAAAACTTAAGTACGGTTTATATCGTTGGCTTGAACAAAAAGACGGCGACGGGCTCTGTTACGTTGTCCCAAAAAATAGTCTTCGGTGAAAGGTGGGTCGAAAAGACTTAACTCTCAAGTCATCTGTATATCCCTGTATTAGGAATAGCGTGAAGATATCATAAATGGGAAAAATATTCTTTATTACGCACTAAAAGAGAAAATATGCATCATACAATTAATTTTGTGTTATCGCTGAAAACGATTTCTTCCAGATAAATATTAGAGGGAAATTTAAATTTGAGAATAAATACAGCGGGAATTTAAAACTCAATACATTTTTATTTAAGTCAGTAGAATGTTTGCTAAACTTTTAACTGTCCCCGATTATTGCGTTCTCGCAAAAATCCCGAAAACGATGGCTGTAACCGACCGCAGTTCCCAAATTACGCGAGTGACTGGACAGGAAATTCCTATTTAGTTTTAACGCTAGTGGTGAATATCTAGTTTCCAAAGTATTTTAAAATTGCTTAGTCTACAGCATCATGGAGAATTTGTAATATTTGTTTTAATTGTAAATATTACAAGTCTTCAATCTCAAACTAGAATTCAAGATCAAGTTTTATTTACTGCATTTATAACAGCGTTATCATTATTCGATGTTATCGAAATGAAATCGAAATCTTTCATATCGAGATATTTCGTAATGCTAAAGTATTATAATTCAGTTGAATAAATAAATCATTTATAACACTCTGCGATTGAAGCTGAAATAATAATAACCATGTAACTACACAATCCGAAGAGTATCTGGATCCGAAATGTCTATTCTTAAGCAAAGGGAAATGTGTAATATCAAAATATACATATGACTCTTGTTATAAGGCCTTAAACAAAGAAGAGTTTGAATTGCTTCATGAATAAAAAGTTATCTGCTTCAAAACATTCACTCTCTGATTACGTCACACTCTACTCTGATTTACTGTTCGAAGTTACTTTATTTATTTTATTCTTTATCTATAACGAACTATCTTAATATAACTCATTGGATTGGATTTTAAAATCGCAATTAACTGGTTACTAAAATACTTTATAATTTTAGTTTCTACATTGTATTCTTGCCAAATATTTGCTGCTTTTATTACACGTTAGAAAACTTGACGTTTCAAAGATAGCTTCCTTACGTTAATAGCTTTGTGTATCTGCTTTTGCTATTTGTTTTCACTGTCTAGTATACATACTTAAGTTGTTAAATACTTTGATAAGAAGAATGATAGATTTCATGGAGGACATAGCTCTTATTTTTTATTGCAATTCAATTGTGGTTCCTTAATTGGGATAGATTTTTTCGTGCCACTATCTCATTTAATGCTATTTGCATTTGAGTTATACATCTGCAAGAGACGTATCAAAAACTCACTCCCCATAATTTTTCCGTAGTTTTAACCTCAAACGGTTGTCAATATGTGATACGAAATTTTGAATCAATATAATCAAAGCGTTAATTAATAGTTTTAGTTTTTAATATCTTCGCGCCATTTTCAATACATGGGTAGCCAGATGCCTAGACAGCTTAATCCTTTCGAGTAACATTTCACCGGAGCTTAAGTTTGGGACAACGTGACAGGTGGTGAACCTGACGCTGTCTTTATGTCCAAACCAACGATATAAATCGTCCATTACTTTTAAAAAAACTGTTTGGTATGAACCTACAGCTTTAGAATCGATCTCGGGTGCCTGGACTCGGATTCCGATCACCAAATCACTCTGCTGTCGTGAATTTAACAGTTTTCGATTGTTTTGTATTTTATACCAAATACCCTATTAATTTACCGAACAATACACCTGCGGCCATATGTTGTATGTACTCGTATGTTGGCGAGCGTACTGCCGTGTCCGACGGCGCCGACTGTTGTTAAACAAATCATGTCATGCCACTTTCAGCTGGCTGAGTCACGGCGTCTAGTTCCTCTAATCTACGCGGCCGCTAATAATTGACTGTCGAGCTGCCGTAATTACTTTTCTCAGCTGATGTTTTATAATTCTCGTTGTTGTGTGTTTGCGTTCTTCTCACAGACACGCTAGTGTGAACATTTGAAGATTCATTATTTTGCCTCTTTCTCATAGATCGATTAAGAGTCGCGTATTTATGAATACATTTCATATTACATTTATTAATGGATGTGAGTGTGTGTGTGTGTGTGAGCGGCATAGAGGCATAATTTGTGACATACTTCAGGCAAGGCCTATGTTCATCAGTTGACTTCTGATAGCCTTATTTACAAATAAGAAGAATAAATAAGAATTATCTAAGTGAATTGGTTGTTTAAGTGAAGCGGATAACGTTCTATGAACTAAGAGTAACTAGAGACCTTGTATATAAAAAGTATTATCCGAAAAGTAATCCTACGAAACTTAAAGTCACTCTATTGATGCGTAATAATATAAATAAATAAATAAATATAATAAATATCTTCAAGCAATTCCCAATACAGGGGTAGACAGAGGTCAAGTCTAGACAATTAAGTCCCTATGACCCACCTTCCACCGAAGATATTTTCGGGACAACGTGACAGGTGTTGAGCCCGTTGCCGTCTTTATGTCCAAGCCAACGATGAAATTCGTACATAAGTTTTTGAAAAACTTATTGGTACTGCCAGCTGGGGATGGAACTCGGGTCTCTCGACTCAAAATTCCGACCACCCAACAACTCGGCTATCGTGACTTTTTTACGTAATAATATGATACAATCAAATACCAACCATTCAAATTTTTCCTTAAACCAATGAGATTCCTGAAAATTTTATTACGCTCGCGTTCGTAATCGCTTTTTTATTTCAAACACAATACTTACCATGTTCTGTTATTAATTAGCTTAGTCTTTATGTTCTTTGGGGTATATATACAAATATAAGCTTAATACTCTATACAGTATGGAGTACTGTATAGAGTATTAAGCTTAGTATTTATTACTTGCAATTTTAATTTCATCGTTTTTGTATTAATTAATTTTAAAAGCCAATTAAATAATTAAAGGCCGTGCATTACTACTCACCGATCACGCCTAGGTTTTAAAAAAATGCTATTTATTAAATTTAAACATAAAACTTCTTGTGGCCACCTAATTAATTTAAACAGCCTCGATCAGCACCCGGAAACACACGGGGAAGGAATCGCTTAACAACCGTAGTAATATTAAATTAATTAAGGCAAAAAAACCTGCCATCAGGCGTCCAGCCCCGCCCCTTGAGGACTCGTCTCATTTTCGTGTCACTTTAATGAGTTTTTAAGTAGCGCCCGATGATATGTAACGCCGGGTATTTTTATTGTTCGCAGACGCCGAAGTTTTCTTAACTTTAATAATTGGCACTTTTCCATAACAGCTTTGTGATTTTTCAATTGTTAAGTTTTTGTTAAGTGTCCAAAAGTCTGTTTCCGATTTGTTCTAGTACATTAATATTTGTAAAGACTCGGTCGTACTTCTAAATAACATTTGCTATAATTGTGAAAGTGAATCTAAACACGAAGAACTTGATATTCGAATGATTTTGAAATCTAAAAATAAATTAAATAATAGTAAATTTAAAAAGCAAACTATCAAACATTATTTATATATGATGCAAATCAAATAAATATATACGTGGATAGAGACAAAATCACATACATTGCTCTGATTCCATAGTACGCAGCTAAAGCACTTCTGTTATGGAATCGGAAACAACAAAGGCATCACAAACTCAATTAAGTCAAAAAATTATTATCACTCGTCCACGGAGGTCGTCTTAGCAACGCAAAAAATATTGTTTGTTTTTCAATTTCTATAGTTGTCATGGCAAAGTATCCTCAAAGCAATACATTGAGTAAATATTATGATTTACTATTACTAATAGCTAAGCAATCACGAGAGGTGTGGACAGGCTACGAGAGTTCGATATGAGGTAATGTATTGCGAACTGTTACAGTTAATTTCGATTTGAAATATTCACAGTGGCGGAGTGTTTGTGTATCGTGAACATTAGTCACTGTATGGCGTGTTGCCAACACATTTGACAGGTATTTTTTTTCTCAGAAGGTTCCAACGCTGTGGAATAAGAACATAATCGCATGTTTTCTCACCATTGTGCCTGTCTGCCTGAGAAGATGTTTCTAATTAACAAGATTTTAATATAAACTGCTCCAATTGGTTTGTTTTACTTAAATTTTCATATTTAAGAGACTTGGAGAGCATTGTTTATAAATATTATTGTTTATTAAGAATATCTCCTGAAAAGCTTACAAACTAAGGGAACTATGACGCTATTAGAAATCATGCAATCATGACATTTTCGTCACAGAAGTCACGATAGCCGAGTGGTTGGGTAGTCGGAATTTCGAGTCGAGAGACCCGATTTCGATCCCCTGGTGCCAAGCTCGTACCATTGGGTTTTTCAAAAACTTATGTACGAATTACAGCGTTGGCTTGGACATAAAGGCGGCGACGGACTCACCACCTGTCACGTTGTCCCGAAAATATCTTCGATGGAAGGTGTCTAGACTAGACCTCTGTCTACCCCTGTGTCGGGAAAAGCGTGAAGATATTTATGACATTTTCGTACAGTGATCCGATTATTAGAAATCCAACAATCTTAAAACAAATTCAAAGATTCAAAACTGTTCCACAAATGCCAACCTGAATTCCGGTTAAAGAAAGATAAACAGAGGTATATTCCGAACGGCAGTGTACTGATAAATCGTTGTATTTTAAAGTGCAGACTAAACAGTCAGTGTTCCAAATTGGCGAACTCAACTATTTAGCAGAAACTGGCAGTGAAACTGATCTATCGTTTTGTTGGTAAAGACAAGATCTCTGAAACTAGTTTGTTCATATCGTTATTGTAGCAATATTTGTTGCTGTTATGTGGTAAAGATAAGAATTTACTACCCCCCATTTTCTGTGGGTGTCGCAATAGGCGACTAAGTAAAGGTCCTTGTAAATAATATTAGCTGCCGACAGATAGCAAAATAACCACCTCGATAAATATCTGATCATATTTCATATACCTTTCTCAAAGGCTGGCAACGCATCTGCTCTTCCTCCGGTATTGCAGATGTTCATGGGCGGCGGTAATCACTTGCCATCACCACGACGGATTTGTCTCCTTTTCCTCTGAAAAAAAATATTTAAACAGACCGGTGATTGTCAACAACGTGTTTAAGGCATACTGCGATTGCCAATCCGCTTGTCAAACATAACGTTTTTTTAGCCTACCCCCACGCTTAGAGAGAGGCGAATGTCCTACAATGGACTTTTATAGATTTTTGTACATTGTTATTAATAGTATTGTAGTAGTGTAGATTCCTTTATCTTAAATATCAAATAATTGTGTCATAGTGAATATTGCTAATATATCATGTATACATATATTACTAGTTACTTTATTTAAAAATATATCTATATGTATATGATACATAGAATGAAGTTAATAACTTTAAAAAAAATATATTAATATTTAATCACTAAAAAATTATGTAGGCACGCCATTCCCAATACAGGGGTATATAGAGGTCTAGACAATAAGTCCTTGATCCACCTTCAACCAAAATGTATTCACTAAATACTACAATAATCATAGAGCCCTACTCCCCGTGGCATGGTACCAAAATTCTTCCTGCGTTTCCACGGTAAATAGCTAGACGTAACCGTTGAGCGAGAAAAGAACCAGCCCTCTGGTCCACCACCTTCTTCGACCAGTCGCATTTATTTTTAATGTCAACATTTAACTGAATTAAAAAAAAAATAAAACATCACAAGGTGATTAAAAGACAAATAAAATAATAAAGATAGTATTTTAAAAGTTAAATCTGTTATTCAGTGGTGAAACAGCAACTTAAATTTGTTGGGTTTAAGTAAAATTAGCCCAAACTTAAAGTTTGGGCTAATTTTTACTTAAGATATATATATTAGCCAAGAGAACATCTGTTTATTTATGAATTTGTTTGTGAAGCAGTATTTAAAAGGTTGTGCGAAATTACTTTCTTCCTTACATTGTAAGGAATGCTACGTTTTAATGTTATGTTATAATTTTTTAAATGTATGTAATATGTCCCTGTCTATCTATCTATCGGTCCATGTATTTCGGTTTCAATAAATATTACATCGAACTTAGGTCTTTCCGAACTACGAGTAGGAAGTCATGACTTCCAGTAGTTTATATAAAACGTTACATTTACTTTTATTGAGGGGCATTGACATACTTGAATTAATAAACAAATGTAACTATATATCATTTTGAACATAATATTATTAGTATCTAAAAAAGAGGTAATGTCAGCAACCTTATCATCGGTGACGTCATCTAACAGTCTCGTATTTACTACGGCGCCTCAATTACTTCGATATGTATTACTTCGCTAAATTAACCGAACTCCGCCCGCGTTACAATGTCAACAGCGTGATTAGCGTGTTCCATTTTCTATCGTCCACTCCCGGTGGGGGGAGGCGCGCCCGTCCATTAGTGAAATTGCCCTAACTCGGTTTTCGCACGTATTTGTCACGTGGCCCCTAATGTTTTTTTTTTCCTACGACCATTTAGGTCTATTACTATTAAACATTTCAATAAACACGCGATGTGATCTACGTAATTAATGATGTATTTAAATATTATGGAATGTAAAGTACTACAAAACATAAGCCTATCCCGTAAAGAAGATTCGCAATTGTTTAAAGTAATGTAATAAAACGAAAAATGTTAAATAAAATGGGTTGAAAAACCTCGGATACCGCGAACTACGTGTATGAAGAATATGGAATCCGGTTATCAGCCTGCGGAATTTTTGTCTGATATTTTCCGAGATGGTTATCTCTCCTTCTGTCAGTAGCCAATGATATTTTCAAGGTTTTTCTCTTAGTCGCCTCTTACAACACCTACAGAGTAAAGAGGGAGGTATATTCTTACGCCATAACCCCCAGAGCAAGTAGTACTTACGAGTATATTCATTTGTATTTGAGTTGGAACCACTTTTTTATTTCCTTATAATTTAGAAAAAAAGGGCCCAGTATACATGCTTTTTTCCAGGCTAAAATTGAATAAAAAGTCATAAAACCACTTAGTTTCGGCAATTTTAATAAAAAGTCTACAGTAGGACAAAGGCCTCTCCCGTCATGAAGTTTTAATCGCCGTGATTGGCAAGCGGGTTAGCGATCGCAGTTCCAGACGCTTCGCACTTTAAACGCCGCTACCCGCTCCGTTCTTATTTGTTTCTAATCTCATTCCAAATGATTAATCCCGGCTATCAGTCGGAGGCCTTTGCTGACTTCAAATATAAAAAAGTCACGATAGCCGTGTGGATGGATGGTCGGAATCTCGAGTCAAGAGACCAGACTTCGATCCCTAGGTGGCAGGCTCGTACCAATGGGTTTTTCAAAAACTCAATACAGGAGTAAACAATCTCATAACAGGAGTAGACAGAGGTCTCGTCTAGGTAATTAATTTCCTTCGATCTACCTTCCACCGAAGATATTTTGGAACAACGTGACAGGTGGTGAGCCCGTCGCCGTCTTTATAGCCAAGCCCACGAACTGAATCGTACAGGTTTTGAAAAAACCCATTGGTACGAGACTGCCATCTTTGGAATGAACTCTGGGTCTCTCGACTCGAATTCCGATTACTCAACCACTCGGCTATCGTGACTTTTTTCAAGGTTTAAATTTTTCACACAATTCATACGCCAAATTTCCCTTATTATTTTATTATGAACGCCAATTTTTGGGCTTGAGTAAGCTTTGTTTTAGCTTACAAAATACCTCCTCTAAGGTCGGTATACTGATGATTACTACCCGTTACGTTTCCACGCGAACCTTGTTACTGAAGTAAGGATTTTTATGTTCATATGCTACCAGTCTGATGTCTTTTCGTTCTCAATCGATTAACTAATTTATATAAACTATAAAATATTTTATATCCCCCATACACATCGTGTTTTAGTTTATATACAGGTTTTAACTGAGTGTACGTGTAATAATTATGTTCTGAGAATTTAATGTGTTTCTGACTGCGAGGACATGAAATTCTCATCCGCGCATTTTAAATTACAATGTTGTTACAAAAAATCTGAGGCTACGTGAAATAAAACAATAATCGGACATTTGGATTTTTTTTCATTCATGTAATGGCTGCTTGGTGTAATAAGAATATATCACAACCCTTTCTTCCCGTGGGTGTCGATAGATGTTGGAAAGAGAAAAACTTCGAAAGCTACCCTAAGCTAACCTCGAATGGCACGAAGGCCATCTCACAAACTACAAAACAAACAGAACAATAACTGATAAAGGTGTTTAAGGTGTTACTGCGAACGCCAATCTGCGTACTGTGCCTTATGATCGTGACGAATTCTACTATTGGACAGACAAATCCTGTAGTGATTAAGCTAAGGTTAAATTAGAGATGGCACCAGTTCAGATCTTTTCCCAAGTCGCTGCCTTTCTATTAACATATTCAGGCATTATATCATGTGATTCTTAGAACAGCTTACATACAACTTTGACTACATGGTAATATCAAAACAGATGTAAACGTTTAATTAAAATTTCTTAAAAATTCTAGGCAATATTAATAAGTCACGATAGCCGAGTTGTTGGGTGGTCGGAATTTCGAGTCGAGAGACCCGAGTTCGATCCCCAGGTGGCAGTACCAATGAGTTTTTCAAAAACTTATGTACGAATTTCATCGTTGGCTTGGACATAAAGGCGGCGACAGGCTCACCACCTGTCACGTTGTCCCGAAAATATCTTCGGTGGAAGGTGGGTCAAAGGGACTTAATTGTCTAGACTTGACCTCTGTCTACCCCTGTATTGGGAATTGCGTGAAGATATTTTTTTTTTTTTTATAATATTAATACCACAACAGAACGAAAACATGTCAGCAATTAAAAAGTTTACAACATCTGTAAATTTACCTTAAATGTGTAATCATATTTATTTAGTGTTAAGAGTGTTTTTTGGGGATTGTTCGACGGCGTCTTGTACAAAACTAAAAGAAATTGTTTTGGATATAAAGCTTTTAAGAGTATGTTCTCTCATGTGTACCTATTCCGTTTCAAATGAGTTAAAAATCTTTCTTGATAAATCTTAAAATAAATTATCTAAAAACTCAAATGATGTAGATGCTTTACTTGTTGTTGTGGGTTAATACCACCGGAAGCTGGTATAGAGCACAGCGGATGAAGGAAGCTACTGAAAAGTAAGAAAGATTCGTCTTAGAAACAAGCTCGTGTCAGCAAAGATGTGGTTGTTGATGGATGTTGGATTAAAACGTATACCATAACCATAACAATCAGAAAATCTTAGAAACGAATATTAATACATATTTTTTTTACTTCATCATTTTCTCACTATTAGGGTTGACAGTGGTCTAATCTAACTAAGTCCATACGATCCCACGTTCCTATGAAACCTGTTTTGGACAACGTGACAGGTGTTAACCCTATTGGATAAATGTGTAAATAAGTGTTCATGTCTATACATATTTAATTTTTTTTATTTATTGATTTAACACTTTATGCACATAGTAAACCACAAAGTTAACAATATAATCACAAGATGAAATTTGTACAAAAGCCCTGCTTATTTCTTTAGAAATCTCTTAATTATCTTTTTTTAATAAATTTCGGAATTAAAGCATGTATTGCTTTGATTCCAAACTAAGTAGCTAAGACACTTGTGTCATGAAATCGGAAACAACGAAGGTACCACAAATGACGAGGGCTGAGAAATGTCGAAAAAGTGGCTTTCTACATAGATCCGTTCGGAAATCAAACCCGGGACTTCATAGCTGTCGACATAATCAAAACCCGTGTGTACGCCACTCGTCCAAGTAGGTCGTCAATTTGTAATATAATTTGGACGAAGATAAAAAAATACTCCCACCCAGAGCCTCTTTGCCTCACCATCAACAGAAGATATTTCCGGGACAACGTGACAGGTGTTGAGCCCGTCGCCGTCTTAATGTCCAAGCAAACGATATAATTCGTACATAAGTTTTGAAAAACCCATTGGTATATGCCTGCCACCTGGGGATCGAACTCGGGTCTCTTGACTCGAAATTCCGACCACCCAACCACTCGGCTATCGTGACTTTTTTAGAAAATTAAAAGAGTAAATGAACATATTTAATACATACATTAATAAAACGTGAGTGACAAAACAAGATTGACTAAATTTATGTCTTTGTATGTCATATGTACTTACCATCAAAACAAGTTTCCAATACGAAGTATCTATGATTGTGTTAATGTAATTGTTATTGTTAATTGAGGAAATCATTAAATGTTTGCGCGCGTGGTGGCATAAGTGGACGAAGTGTCGATTGCAGGAACTCCCAGTGAATCCTGACTCATCAAAATTGTCCTTTGGCATGGCTCCAAGTCAACGGACTAATAGCCTCGTCTCGCTTACAGGGTTACCATATTAAGTTACTAATCAAATTTTATAATAATACTAGGTTTTACACATTATGAAGGCGTTTCGATTTTTTTAACTTCAATCGATTTGGTTCTTACAAAATGATGTTAATTATCTTTTACTTTATTGTTTCACAATATCTAACAATAAATATATATTTTAAGCAAAGGGGATATAATCTATTTCCTTTGCTTAAATCTTAAAACAACTAATCTTAAATCAACTATCCTATATTTAGTTCATATTTGCAGTGCAGTTCCTTCAGGGATTATCTTTACCGGTACGCTTAGCAATGGCGATGTTGGTACCAGAAACCCGTCTGTCAATAGCCATTACATTAATTTAGGGACTTTCCTCATCCGACTCCTTTAGAAAGAATACTCCAAAAAAGAAATGCTCTCGAGCGTTATAGTTTGTCAGACCCTTAATCTTGAAAAATCCGTCGAAGCATGGTAGTTATTAGAAGTAAATATTTTGACAATTTAACAACCCTGTGTAAGAAACGTCATGAATAAATTATACAGAACTCGAGACGATGCAACGAGGTTACTTTTAATGTTGCCCGACTCTGTTTATTTTGAAATGTTTGTTTAGAAGGGGCGTTTGTTGATGTTACTTCGTTAAGCTTCTGCTTGCTTATTGGCTTCTGCCAACTGAAGATTCCTGTCGCTGATTTTTTTAACTTAGCTCATGTCATTCTGATACTAGCATTGAGTGTTTCTATTAATTAACTAGTTGCGCACCGCGGCTTTGTCCACGGTTTAAAAGTTAAAATAGTTTAAAAGGTATAAAAGTAAACATCTAAATTGGTTGAGCGGTTTAGGATTGAAAGAGTAATAAACAAATATCTCGCTTTCGCATTTATAATATTAGAATTATATGTATATTTGTAACATAAATATTACTTTAGATTTAAGTGTAAATATTCTCGTTCGTGGGTTGGAATGTCCGTCCTACTTTTCGTGCTATCGTACAGATTATTTTTATAAAAATAAGCACAATAGAACAAATTAGGGCGATGACCCCCGTTAATTCCGATGAATGGTATATATTTACTTTGTTATAATTTCCTAAAACTAATATTCAGTTTTTTTTCGGATATTTTCTCAGATGGTTATCCCGCCGTCTTTCGGTTGCAATAACGGTTATTACTTGCTTCTTTAGACACCCACGAGAAGAACACACATGGCCATAATATTACCTACATAATATTAAAAAAAAAACAATACCTTCACGCCATTCCCAATACAAGGGACAATTAAGGCCTTCAAACCCACTTTCCACCAAAGATATTTTGGGACAACGTAACAGATGGTGAGCCGTCGCCGTCTTAATGTCCAAGCAAACGATATGAATCGTACATAGATTATGAATAGAACCATTGGTACGTGCCTACCACCGGGGATCGAACTCGGGTCTCTTGACTCGAAATTCCGACCACCCAACCACTCGGCTATCGTGACTTTTTTAGAAAATTAAAAGAGTAAATGAACATATTTAATACATACATTAATAAAACGTGAGTGACAAAACAAGATTGACTAAATTTATGTCTTTGTATGTCATATGTACTTACCATCAAAACAAGTTTCCAATACGAAGTATCTATGATTGTGTTAATGTAATTGTTATTGTTAATTGAGGAAATCATTAAATGTTTGCGCGCGTGGTGGCATAAGTGGACGAAGTGTCGATTGCAGGAACTCCCAGTGAATCCTGACTCATCAAAATTGTCCTTTGGCATGGCTCCAAGTCAACGGACTAATAGCCTCGTCTCGCTTACAGGGTTACCATATTAAGTTACTAATCAAATTTTATAATAATACTAGGTTTTACACATTATGAAGGCGTTTCGATTTTTTTAACTTCAATCGATTTGGTTCTTACAAAATGATGTTAATTATCTTTTACTTTATTGTTTCACAATATCTAACAATAAATATATATTTTAAGCAAAGGGGATATAATCTATTTCCCTTTGCTTAAATCTTAAAACAACTAATCTTAAATCAACTATCCTATATTTAGTTCATATTTGCAGTGCAGTTCCTTCAGGGATTATCTTTACCGGTACGCTTAGCAATGGCGATGTTGGTACCAGAAACCCGTCTGTCAATAGCCATTACATTAATTTAGGGACTTTCCTCATCCGACTCCTTTAGAAAGAATACTCCAAAAAAAAAGAAATGCTCTCGAGCGTTATAGTTTGTCAGACCCTTAATCTTGAAAAATCCGTCGAAGCATGGTAGTTATTAGAAGTAAATATTTTGACAATTTAACAACCCTGTGTAAGAAACGTCATGAATAAATTATACAGAACTCCGAGACGATGCAACGAGGTTACTTTTAATGTTGCCCGACTCTGTTTATTTTGAAATGTTTGTTTAGAAGGGGCGTTTGTTGATGTTACTTCGTTAAGCTTCTGCTTGCTTATTGGCTTCTGCCAACTGAAGATTCCTGTCGCTGATTTTTTTTAACTTAGCTCATGTCATTCTGATACTAGCATTGAGTGTTTCTATTAATTAACTAGTTGCGCACCGCGGCTTTGTCCACGGTTTAAAAGTTAAAATAGTTTAAAAGGTATAAAAGTAAACATCTAAATTGGTTGAGCGGTTTAGGATTGAAAGAGTAATAAACAAATATCTCGCTTTCGCATTTATAATATTAGAATTATATGTATATTTGTAACATAAATATTACTTTAGATTTAAGTGTAAATATTCTCGTTCGTGGGTTGGAATGTCCGTCCTACTTTTCGTGCTATCGTACAGATTATTTTTATAAAAATAAGCACAATAGAACAAATTAGGGCGATGACCCCCGTTAATTCCGATGAATGGTATATATTTACTTTGTTATAATTTCCTAAAACTAATATTCAGTTTTTTTCGGATATTTTCTCAGATGGTTATCCCGCCGTCTTTCGGTTGCAATAACGGTTATTAGTTGCTTCTTTAGACACCCACGAGAAGAACACACATGGCCATAATATTACCTACATAATATTAAAAAAAAAACAATACCTTCACGCCATTCCCAATACAAGGGACAATTAAGACCTTCAAACCCACTTTCCACCAAAGATATTTTGGGACAACGTAACAGATGGTGAGCCCGTCGCCGTCTTTATATCCAAACCAACGATATGAATCGTACATAGATTATGAATAGAACCATTGGTACGTGCCTACCTCCGGGGGATCGAACTCGGGTCTCTCGAGTCGAATTACGATCACCCAACCACTCGGCTATCGTGACTGTGATACATTCATGTATATAAAATAATATTTTAGGAACAGCTTGAGAGCGATCATCACTCACAATTCATTGATAACCCCTGACACGATTTTTTAAAGAAAGTTTAAACTGCGCACTTACTGAATTTTGTTGAACTAGAAACGTAACCGTATTTATAGTAATATTATACTATACTAGCTTCTACACGCTGCTTCGCACGCGGTATAACACTTAACGCGGAATCCTAATTTTTTTTTCTAATTTTTTTTTTATTTTTCGTAAAAAATATTTTTTTTTAAATAAAAATTACCCTATGTTACTTCTAATACCTCTAAGAATATGTGTACAAAGTTCCATGATGATCGGTTGAGAAGTTTTCGCGTGAAAGCGTTACAAACAAACTTACATTCACATTTATAATGTTAGTAGGGATTACTATAATTAAGGTGGTTACTAGTTTGACATTAAAAAAAGTTTTATATTATTTTACTATGTTCGTGTTGAATCTACATAGAAGCCTCTATTACTCATGTAAATTTATTTAGATAGCACTCAGCTATATTTTTCGTTTCACTAGAGAACGCTTCACGATACGGTCTACATACAATTTGTTTGTGAGTAAACATTTGTTCGATAACTTATTTTTAATTTATTTAGTTTTCATAAAAAAAAAGTAAATATTCAACAATAAATCAAAGTGCTGCAGATTTATATGCAGAGAACAAGTTAGCGCGTAAACGTTCTTCTTCTTTACAGCCTATCAAAAGTCCACTGCTGAACATAGGCCTCCCCCAAAGATTTCCACAGAGAACGATCCCGAGCCACCTGCATCCATCGACTTCCCGCAACGTTGTGGAGGTCGTCACTCTATCTCGTGGGGGGACGTCCAACACTGCGCTTGCCAGAACGAGGCTGCCATTCGAGAACTTTTCTTCCCCAACGGTTGTCCGTTCTACGAGCTAAGTGGCCGGCCCATTGCCACTTCAGCGTGCTTATCCCCATGGCTATATCGGTTACCCTAGTTCTGCTGCGTATAACAGCGTAAACGTTCATGAAAAGCAAATTACAATAAATACTTTTTCATGAAAAAAGTATAAAAATTTGTTAGCATTGCATACATAATCGAATCTTATTTAATAGCTACAAATTTGAAACTCTGCATAAGTGTTACTCGGGACAATCAGCAATGTTGATATAGTCTCTCTTAAAAATGACTATAAAATATTATAGGGTCACAAATGAGTCTCAGGTGTGATTTTGAAATCCATGATGTAGGTTCAACAATTTTAAGGATCTAGAATTTACAGCCATAAACTTGACTTCGTATAATAGTAAGGTAGTACATAATGCTGTAACGAGATACTGGCTATATATGTAGCTCTGAATCCTCGTCTGCCTATAAAGTAATTAAATAAAAATTACCCTATGTTACTTCTAATACCTCTTAGAATATGTGTACAAAGTTCCATGATGATCGGTTGAGAAGTTTTCGCGTGAAAGCGTTACAAACAAACTTACATTCACATTTATAATGTTAGTAGGGATTACTATAATTAAGGTGGTTACTAGTTTGACATTAAAAAGTCTTATATTATTTTACTATGTTCGTGTTGAATCTACATAGAAGCCTCTATTACTCATGTAAATTTATTTAGATAGCACTCAGCTATATTTTTCGTTTCACTAGAGAACGCTTCACGATACGGTCTACATACAATTTGTTTGTGAGTAAACATTTGTTCGATAACTTATTTTTAATTTATTTAGTTTTCATAAAAAAAAAGTAAATATTCAACAATAAATCAAAGTGCTGCAGATTTATATGCAGAGAACAAGTTAGCGCGTAAACGTTCTTCTTCTTTACAGCCTATCAAAAGTCCACTGCTGAACATAGGCCTCCCCCAAAGATTTCCACAGAGAACGATCCCGAGCCACCTGCATCCATCGACTTCCCGCAACGTTGTGGAGGTCGTCACTCTATCTCGTGGGGGGACGTCCAACACTGCGCTTGCCAGAACGAGGCTGCCATTCGAGAACTTTTCTTCCCCAACGGTTGTCCGTTCTACGAGCTAAGTGGCCGGCCCATTGCCACTTCAGCGTGCTTATCCCCATGGCTATATCGGTTACCCTAGTTCTGCTGCGTATAACAGCGTAAACGTTCATGAAAAGCAAATTACAATAAATACTTTTTCATGAAAAAAGTATAAAAATTTGTTAGCATTGCATACATAATCGAATCTTATTTAATAGCTACAAATTTGAAACTCTGCATAAGTGTTACTCGGGACAATCAGCAATGTTGATATAGTCTCTCTTAAAAATGACTATAAAATATTATAGGGTCACAAATGAGTCTCAGGTGTGATTTTGAAATCCATGATGTAGGTTCAACAATTTTAAGGATCTAGAATTTACAGCCATAAACTTGACTTCGTATAATAGTAAGGTAGTACATAATGCTGTAACGAGATACTGGCTATATATGTAGCTCTGAATCCTCGTCTGCCTATAAAGAAGTAATTAAATAAAAATTACTTCTTGTCAAATAACATGCGATAAACACGATTGTGTTACGCTGAAATTTACCGTAATCTTGAGGCGTTTATATAATTTCTCATGTAACTGTAGATTTAAATTAAAACTGTTTTATTCGCTGTAAATTTTTCTCATATCTACACTATTGACATATTAAAATGCTGACGCAGTAAATCCTTCCCCGATATCGTTCACAGTGATTGATACACGGAATCCGTCATTTTTCGTGTCCATTCGTCATCCGATCCGACACGGTCATAATGGCGTCGCATAAATTTGGACAGGATTTGTTTATGAAATTGCGGACTCGAACGAGATTTACGACGCGTCAACGTCTTGACATTCTGAATACGTATTTCATTAACAACTGTTTTGCCCTTGTTTATCAGACAATATCTCAATCTCTTCATGCCTTTGGTTCCCTGAAAGAGATCACTTGTCGCGAAATTGTAACTGCTACCTAAGTTTCCTTTCTCTATGGATATTTCTATTGTTTGTTTGTGGTGAACACAAAAATAGTATTATTATTCATTCATTCATTAATCCCGATAGTATTTCTTAATAGTATAATAATTCTGATATCCAAAAATCATACAAGTCTAAAAGTACCCTGTGATACTTTAAGTCTTTTTGTATTAGAAGTAGACTCTTGGACGCATCCTGGCTATGTTGCCGCTTCCTGCTATTATGTTGCGAGCGCTACAGGGTCTCCTTGGTGTAGGTGGGTTGAGACACTTTAACAGAAAATACAAAGCGTAGACGTAACACCTTCCACAAGGTATATCCAAATGCGTAAGCTGAACCTAATACCTATTTGACTCGACTTTTTTTTACTATTTTATATATTTTCTGTTGTTCAAGTCTGTTAGAGAAATATCGAGAAAGGGACAGAGTATGCGTCATATTACTCTATGACTGCTTATAATGTTTTCACTTTTTAAAGTTATTATTTTACATATAAATGCACTTAATGTACATATTGTAAAAAAGATAATATTGTGCAAAAATGAAATATTGCTTGCACAATATATACATTTTATAAACGTAAATACGTAGTTTCCTAAACTATGTAGAACTATTTAAGTTTTTATGCATAATTTGTATAGTTCCAGGTATATAATAAATGTGTGTGTACTGTCTTATGCTTAAATATCACATTTGCATGACCGTTCATATTCTGACAATTGTTTTAATTCTACGAACATAAGCCCTGTCTAAATAATTGAATGTATTAAAATAGTCGATATTATAATCAGCTACATCAGTGCAACATGAATAATCTATAAATAGCGCGGAGTTTGTAAATTTTTAAAGATTTTTTCCGTTATTTTTTTAAAGTATGAAATACGGCAGAGTCCTTGAAATATTTATATTCTAAGTTCTTGGACTCTGCCGTCGATTTAATCAACTCATTTATTATTCTTAGAAAGCACCAAATGGACTAACTTGCAACGCAATAAAATCCGAAAATCGTTTTATTTAAAATGTGTAGTTTTCGCGTAAATACACGAAATCATTATAAAATATTTAACGTTCGTTTTTACAGACTTGTGTAAGAAATATTTTCATTAGTCTTTATATTAATTCATATTAATCTTCTTTTTTAGTATGATCATTGCCAGGTTAATATGACTGTTTATTTTTAAACAAATCCAATAAAATACGCCTCGTAGTCATAATTTTTATACGTTGTTTTCACGACTCGATGACGACCGATCCGATAGAATAATTAGTAACGACTCTGCCTTCCAAGCAACGGGTTGGGGGTTATTTATTAGAGTTACGTTAGTTTATAGACTCACGGATGTTTGTATATAAATAATTATTTATATATAATTATCTCCGTAAATATATGGTAATGCTGATTTCGACAATACGACGGCGATAGGCTTACCACCTGTCACATTCTCCTACATAAGCATCTATGAAAGGTGATTCGAAAGTACTGAAGCAACAGATAACATTATACAATTTATAGACCATTTTCAGTAACATCTGAATTACGTCATTTAAAGTCACGATAGCCGAGTTGTTGGGTGGTCGGAATTTCGAGTCGAGAGACCCGAGTTCGATCCCCAGGTGGCAGTACCAATGAGTTTTTCAAAAACTTATGTACGAATTTCATCGTTGGCTTGGACATAAAGGCGGCGACGGGCTCACCACCTGTCACGTTGTCCCGAAAATATCTTCGGTTGAAGGTGGGTCAAAGGGACTTAATTGTCTAGACTTCACCTCTGTCTACCCCTGTATTGGGAATTGCGTGAAGATATTTTTTTTATCTGAATTCAATTTTCATAACGCAGCGAATACTCGGTAATTATTAACTCTTTTTGTCGTCAATCCTCAATGTCCAAATATAAGTCTGTAAAGTCTTGTTTGTTTCGTTTAAAAAGTTGGAGCCGAAAAAACAAAAGAGAAATTTGAAAAACTGTTAACGTGTACTTGATTTCACAAAATGTGTTTTTACTTTGCCACCGTAATAGAGAAAAGTCTAAATTTCCAAGTTCAAATCGTATAGTTTTTGAATGAATGAATGAATAAGCCAAACCCACGCCGGTCCAACAGATGCTTGCGAAAAAAATGGAAAGTATATTAAACGCTAGACAGTTGTCGTCAGTAATGTAGTCACCGCCTAGGCTAATGACATCTACCTGGCCACTTGGCGACCGTGGCCTTATTATCGCGGTCACTCACTCACGTTCTGCGTGTTTAGAGTAACGATGGCACTAATGCATTCGCAAATGCGAATTATTTGCCTATTTAAACAGGTTTAAAGAATTTTTTTGAAGTAAAACTTTATTAATAATAGAATAAATAAATATCCTCACGCAATTCCCAATACAGGGGTAGACAGAGGGAGAGTCTAGACAATTAAGTCCCTTCGACCTACCTTCCACGGAAGATATTTTCGGGACAACGTGGCAGATAATGAGACAGTCTTCATGACCTAGCCATCGATATAATTCGTGTATAAGTTTTTGAAAAACCCATTGGTACGAGCCTGCCACCTGGGGATTGAACTCGGGTCGAAATTCCGTATAACCTAACCACTCGGCTATCGAGACTATTAATTTATTCCTACAAAACTTTATTACAAGGGTTATTAATCAATGTATTAATGAGAGTAATCCCTGGGACAAAGCAAATTCTAAACGAATGCGGACGAGTGTATGAAAACGGACTATGGTTTTTAAAATATAATCTGCCCCTTTTGAAATTTGATTACGGTATTTGTGTACTATACATTATAGGTACATGCATTTAATAAGGTTGTCAGTAACCTAATCCAAATACGAGATACAAATGTCCAAAAAACGACATTCGTAACATCCCTAGTTTAGAGCATGCTCAACGATGCAAAGTAAACTGTTTGTACAGATAGAGACAGTGGAATCTTCTTTTATTTATGATGGAGTTAGTTATAGACATTTGTGTTGACATCTTGTCCGATGATGAATATTTAAGTTTATTTATGTATAATATCATTATTGATATGTCCGTTACATGGTCCGGTGTCTAATTTGGTAGTGGTCTTGCCTTCGAAGCTATTTTTTGTTGGTTGTTCGATTCCCGCTGAGGTCTCAAATCTTTGTATAATGTATATGAATGTAAAGTTCAAAACTGTATGCTAAAGTGATTCACGACATTTGTGTGCCGGTTTTCTAACTCTAGGGTCTCTTGTTTACTGTCTATGTATCATATTGTTTATTGCTATGGAAACACACACGCCATTGGTCATAAATAAACAGTAGCGTGTATACCCTCTACCCACGCGCGAATAATGTCAACTCTATTGATTTCACATCAGATTCTAGAATTTCACTGCTGACTCAGTCCCGACTGGGACAATGAACACACGGACCCTATGGCTTGTTTCCTGTGATTCAGTACGTACATGTCCGCCGCTGATTGATATGCAGTTGTTTCGTCGTCCACACACCGCTTCTGATAAGACTCCAGGCTCATCATGTAGCATATCAATATTTTGGTTATCAGATTTATTGAAATGAAAATTTATGTACGAGGTATTCTAAATATTTTGTATGTACTTTAATTCCAACAGTATTAAATTTACGGTTTCAACAAAATTACTACATAACGTACGTAAATTTAAAGTTTTAAACTTTGACAAACACACTATCATTACGATTACCGATCTACATACAATATCTACATGCATATATTAATTTAATATTGTTATCAAAATGAAAGACTTACCACAAATGTTACTTAAGAAAGATCTTACCACAAATTTTATTAAAAATATCATAGCATATTTTTCAAATTCCTTCTCCGCTTTCATAAACCAAATTACTGGATGTAAATTTAAAATATACTTTTATTTAGTATATTTAGCATTCGCAAATTTAAGGACCAGCGAGAGCAGCCACAGAGAAAATAAAAAGATTACGGCGCACATAAAAAGGGAATTTGCTCGTTTCGCAAATGTAATAACGCCCGTAGAGTAAACGCGGGAAAAATATGCATCTTTGCCAAATGCTCTCGTCTTGTCCGCAATCAGTGCTATATCGCATTTGCATATCAACGCGCTGGTGGTGTCCTGGGCTCCGTAATGTATGCGGCTTCCTGTCTGCCCCCCGTTTAGTATGCTGCGTTGTAACCATACGTCCTATTCCATTATGGCGCGTGTGTGTGTTATGTAACTTTTGTATCCGTTTCTACGCAGACCTGTTTAGTGACTGATGAAAATATTACTGATACGAATTATTAAAATATTTAGTGGCTGATGAAAATATTACTGATGCGAATTTTATAAAATAACATTTTTGTACCAGTACAAAATCAGATGTTATTTTATAAAATTCTACTAAGAAACTTTATTTTTGTATTGAATACTCACGATTGTGGACTCTTGTTGGAAGTTCTTAATTAAATCATTAAAATATTTACTTAAAAATATTTATATATTGCTTATAAATATAGCTTATAAATTGTCACTGCTTGTCGAACGCCATCTCTCTATTCTTCTAGAGATTGGTTCTTTTCTGATCTCTTGATTTACTATTAAGTCGTTGCCAGGGATCGAACCTAGGTGTACGGATGTTGTAAAATGTTTAAGCGAGCGTGCTAACAAGGCACGGCTTGCCATGCTTAGTCATAAGATTGCCATGGCTCATGTAATGTTAATTAAAAAAAAATTATTTATGTGTAAGCGATGTCAAGAGTAGACAAGAGGTCAGGAAAAACTTCTTTTTATAAAGGAATCTCGACCCTCTATGTCCGCTTAACTTATTCAAGCTATATCAATCTTCTACACACACAGATAATACCTAAGCATTATCTATGTGTTTATAAGATTGACGATGATATATTATGAGAATCTTACTTTATAGAATTTGTAACAAAGAAACTTTGACCGTAAAAAGCTTCTATGTTGAAAAAATCACTATAGCCCTTTCAAATACTATGAGACAGTTATTCACAATTTCTCCTCATCAAATAAGATTGACTGGATATATAAAGAATGCCATATGGCACTTAGTCTGCCAATTGTTACGTTTTAAAATAAGGTCTTAACAATAAAAAATAAATAAATAAAATAAATACTAAAACAATAAAACATAAATGTTTGTTATATATTTATATATCTCGTATACGCCCTGATAGGTGGGCTAAAATTTTCACGCAGTGGGTTCCAGAGTGTGGACAGCGACGCCGAGGAAGGCTGAAAAACGATGGCGTGACGAGCTAGACGCATTCTGTGACGATTGGTTCGAAAACGTGGAAGATCGAGTTGTTGAGAAGCATATGGGGAGACGGTTGCCCAGTATTGGGACAGTATATGATAAAATAAAGTAATATTAAACTTTTACTAGATTTGATATACGAGTATAGCAGTCTTGGTCCATCTTCAATACTTATTTTCGCTGTCATTCTTATATTAACTGTGTAGCTTTGCAACTTAGTTGACGTGGAGCCCGGATACGAAGCGAACAGAGCCGTAGGCGTATATTTGTATGCATACGTATCAATATCGAAGAACAGCAACGGCGATGCCTTCACTTTTATGGCGATACCAATTTGTTAGTGTTCCATAAATTTTATTAATCTCCCCAAATTATCATCTATCTGCAACGAATGTTTAAATTGGCCGAAAGCGATTTCTAAAAGATTTTATCATTTTAGATTTCACTTCGTTGCCTGTTAAGAATTTAAAAAAAACACGTGTTTTGGTTACCACTGATCAAAGCGTAAAATAATGAAATAAATATATTAACGCATAGTCCCTGACGGAGTAGCCAGGGAGAACAAATAGCCGAGTATAACGATTCTTACAGACCCTTTTGATTCTTTCAAATTAATCGGTGTCATCTTACAATGTGTTATGTATCTGTTATAAATAAATATATAATAAATATTTTCACGCAATTCCCAATACAGGGGTAGACAGAGGTCAAGTCTAGACAATTAAGTCCCTTTGACCCACCTTCCACCGAAGATATTTTCGGGACAACGAGACAGGTGGTGAGCCCGTCGCCGCCTTTATGTCCAAGCCAAAGATGAAATTCGTACATAAGTTTTTGAAAAACTCATTGGTACTGCCACCTGGGGATCGAACTCGGGTCTCTCGACTCGAAATTCCGACCACCCAACAACTCGGCTATCGTGACTTTATATGTATCTGTTATATATATAAAATTTATAGAAAGCCTATAAAGGTTAACATAATGAGAATGTAAAATCCTTTAAAGGTTAACATAATGTCAATCTCAAATTACTAGTCTAGCGTCTAATCAGCGATTTGTCTGATAATAAAATCTCCACTTCATTCTTGATGCTCTGCTGTTCGCTTCATTACAACAATTCTTCTTCTTCTTTCTTTTTTCTTTAACCGATAGAAGTTCATCTTCAGCAGTTGTAAATTTAAAGTCTACTGGATCTTACTACAATGTCCGTACTATCGACTTCATTTATCGGAAGTTAAATCGCTTATATTTTCTTTTTACGATCTACCGTGTTCTATTTGAGTTATCACCTATTCTAATCCCTTGAAGTTGCAAGCATTAGACAGTCCAGCATATCGATAACCGGTTCCATTTTGCTAAGATAACACACATTTCAAACATTATCAGGCTACGTTCAAGGTAAAGTATTTCTAATCACACACATACATAAACATCAGGCTTCTTTCCCGTAGTAGAAGGCAGATACCATGTACTTCCACTTGTCATGATCTTGATTTATTTGTCTCGCTTCGTCTAGTCTCATCACTCCTTCGATAAATTTGCAAATTCAAAAGACTTATATGCAATCGGGTAATAAATATATTAAAAAATATTTCTCTACAGATCTAGCCGAACCTGTCCTGTTATACATAACACGTTTTCCTGCTGTCACTTGATTCATCCGCATTATCGTTAAGTCGCATCGAGAATTCGTTGTAGGCGTTACGCATTATAGATTACGTAGGGGGGGTTATTACTATGCACTTTCCGTTCATCCTTTGTTTAGTGAATGAATTGCTATCGGATATCGCGGACGTCGCGTTTATTATAATTTAGCGCATCCTTGTTAAATGTGTACTTAGAAACTAATAAGATTCCGAACACGTATCAATTACAAAACGTATGCGATTCCCAACTGGTCATTCTACTTTAGCATCGGTTTTCATTAGTGTCGCGAGATCGTCGATAAAGTCGAAAGTGGCAGTTCGAAGTGTAAACACGTGTGATTGTTGAAATTGAAACGTTCAATGAAAATGGTGATGGAGTCGGCGCAGCACAACGGGCGATTTTGGCCCTTATCACCACGCTTGTGGCGCCGGAGCAACGAGTACTCGAAAGTGGTTTTCGAGCCACGAAAACCACCAGTGTCACCTATCGAACTTAGGAAACACAAATTAGACGTAACGCCTGATCTCCTACGCTCTAGAAGTTTCATCAGTGATAGACTAGATCATTTAAACATAGAAGAAGGACCAAATGAAGGTAATCATATCGATGAGAGAAATCGATGGAGTGTCGACTCGAAGAAACCGCCGATTAAAGAAACGAAAAAAGTCGAAGAAGTCGTAAAACTGAGAGCAAAAAAGCAGAAGCATCCACGACCGAACAGTTTGCAATTGCTACTCTGCCCGTCTAGCTCCGGTCACTACAGCAGCAATACATGGAGATACACCAAGGTTCGTTCAAAAAGGTTGGTGATACTTTTATAATTGAATTCCTTATACTTTTGAGGTAACTACTTCTCTACTTAGGAGTTATACCACATTCTTACAACAACGTGTAACAACGTTTGTGTCTTGATTTATAGAAAAAGAAAAGCAAGTTAATTGCGCCCTAGGAAGCATTTCATGTTAGTCCACGGAAGTGACATAATTCTCTAATCTTCTTCTTTTGAAGTTGTTGAAGAGTTCATGGATAATAGCAGTAGTCACTTACCATCTTTATTTTATTTATTATTTTAACTGTAACCTCGTTTATCACCTCCATCGCAGAAAAAAGATTGGAACTCCGTGGATAAGGAGTGGGTTACGATTACTCTTGTTCAATTGGCATGATAACATAACCAAAAATGCGTTCGTTTTTCGTCTCTATGGAAAAATACAGGATGACATTTTGTAAACTTCACATAACTAATAAAAAATAAAATTTAAAAGTTTACGCGGCTTAAAGAGTGTTGTAGAATTGTTTTTTACATCCCACATGTATTGTGTTCGTTGTCAATCGTTTATTGCAAAATTATCAGTAAGAACTATTGGAGGGAAAGTAAATAAAGTGATTATACGATAGCTTATCGTATTTGCGAAATTGCAAAGCGCTGTAATTAAATCAGATACACTTTCCCTTGCACTCGTTAATGTTTCTGCGTCTTGCACAAGTGGTGGAGCCGAGTGGGCAGAGTGTGGGTGGAACGATCTTGAGTACACCCCGCCATCGTGTTTTTGTTGTGGCCCTAAATAAGAATTACGTAACGCCATGCCGCAAGAGTCACGCTTGTTAATAATCGGACAGTTTCATGGTTAATTATGACGTATTTTATAATTCTAAAGTTGGCAATGGAATGTTGTTTGTTTCTAATATTACATAGATAGGTACATAGATGGAACATAGATAGGGACAACATCACATGCATAGCTCTGATCCCAAAGTACACAGCTTAGGCAGTTGTAATATGGAATCAGAAACAACGAAGGCACCACAAACACACAGACACGAGATAATGTAGAGAATGTTGTTGTTGAAACGACGCTCGCAATTGTCCAAGTCGCTGTGGCCGAAATCGGTCGGGATACTATATAAATCTATTATATAAAATTCTCGTGTCACAATGTTAGTTCCCATACTCCTCTGAAACGGCTCGACCGATTCTCATGAAATTTTGTGTGCATATTGGGTAGTTCTGAGAATCGGACAACATCTATTTATCCTCCACCTCAATGTTAAGGGTAGTCCACCCTTCGATCAACACCTATTTTTTTATATGGCAAAACGACGTTTGCGGGTTCAGCTAGTAATAATTATACATATTTGACCACCTTAGAAACATCTGTACCCTGTACAGGATTTGACGACCTCCGTGGACGAGAGGCGTAAACATCGGTTTTCAAGGTATCGCCATCTCGAGGCCCCGGGTTCGATTCCCGGTCGGGTCAATATTGAAAAGCCACTTTTTCTACATTTTCTCGGGTCTGGGTGTTTGTGGTGCCTTCGTTGTTTCCGATTCCCATACCTCAAGTGCTTTAGCATCTTACATTGGGATCGGAGCAATGTATGTGATGTTGTCCCGATATATGTATTAATTAGGATTCTTATCGAGGGAGCATTCATTCTAATGGCAGGATAACCAGGTGGTTATCCTGCCATTGGCATGAATTGGTGAGGTCACCAAAGTCAAACTCAACCTTAATAGGCTTCAGCTAAGGTTCAAGATGTCTGGAGATGTGACAGCCAACGTGCTTATCAAGGATGGCAATTATTGCAAGTGAGAGGCCTACGTCCTGCAGTGGACTTTAGCGGCCGTTAGGTAATATGCCAACGGTGCAGATTACTCAACATCAACAAAGGTTTTGCCGCAAATTAATTTCGCCTCTTGTGTTTTTGGGCCTTTATAACCTTTTACCGTATCTAAATGACAAAAATCCATTATACGATACAAATTGCACAACATACGTGTAATTATGTTTATTGAAAAGTTGAGATGTGTGATGTAAATGTTTTAGTATCAATATAGTACAACCTTGTAAGCGTCAAATACATTACTGAATTTTGTAATGTAACGTACATTACAAAATGCAGTATTGCATTGCCGTAACATTATATATAGATATAGACGTGGTGGCTGAAGTTTAAAACTTTTTGTTAATTACACACGACGACCAGTCTGAAACTAGGTATTTAGTGATGCTGGTAACTGGATTAAGCGACGATAGCCGTGTGGTTGGGTGATCTTATTCGATCGAGGAGACTTGAGCCCAATCTCAAGGAGAAAGTCTATGGTCCTATAATGTGTACGCCCCATAGCCTATTCACATTACATAGACTTTTTTTTAAACTTACATACGATTGGTAACGTTGACTTGGTCACTATGATGGCGACAGGCTCACCGCCTGTGTAATGCTGTAAGTCAAAGGACTAAATTGTATATTATATCTCTCTAGCCACCTCAGAATGGGTAATATATAAGTATAGCATGCCATTCAGCAGATATCTTCCACAACATCTAAGTCTTTCAAAATTGATCAAATTTCCAAAAAAAGAAATCTTTCGAATTCATTTTCAAAAGTTATAGTAATATCGATAATTTATTTTGAATACTGCCTACGAATGATATTGTGATACATCTGTAATATATTGCCAACCAAATAGTGTAGCAAGGTGACAACATCATAAAAATGTGCGTAGGAGTTATTAGGTCACGGAGATAAGAAAATTTTCGATTGAAGGCACCAATCTATTCTAATCAAATTTATTATATTATTATTGTTTGTATTTTAGACATTATATTAACGTTATTAACATGTATACACTAGCAGCCTGTAAATTCTTCTCTAAAATATATTTTAGGTGAGATTCGAGCCTGGGAAGGTCCGACAGGCTGCTTCAGAGCAGGTGAATGGAACTTTTACGTCCTCTATGGAATTAGTGGCATTTGATAAATAAACATAAATAATTATTGTGATGAAGAAGTTCCAACGAGATCAATAATCACTAGTATAAACTGTAAGTTCACATGTGACCAAGCTTCGCTTGATGAGAATAAGATGGCTTATTGTACATTCTTATAAAATAATGATTTGCTTTTTTCAGTCTCGATAGCTGAGTGGTTGGGTGATCAAAATTCGAGTCGATAGACCCGAGTTGGATGCCCAGCTCGGCTCGTACCAATGGGTTTTTTTCAAAAACTTACGTACGATTTATATCGTTTGCTTGGACATAAAGACAGCGACGGGCTCACCACCTGTCACGTCGTCCCAAAAATATCTTCGGTGGAAGGTGGGTCATTCGGACTTAATTGCCTAGACTAGACCTCTAGATTTTATTATTATTTATTCTATCTACCTCGGTACAGGGATTGACGTGAAGACATTTTAAATGTTAAACACTATCTATTTAAAAAAATATCCAAGTCTTTGAAGAAGTTCCCTAAATGCCAATACATTGAGAATTTGTATATACGTGATTAGCTTTTAAAGTGATAAGATACATCATTGCCACTACATATCTCATTCGCCTTTACAGTGTAATGTAATTGGAAATGGAATTATTGGTACGTAGTCGGGCTACGGCGAGTTAATTGCTCTGTGGTAGGTAGGAGGTCCTTCGTTAATTATTTCATTAGTAACGCATTGTGGACGTTTTAGTATCTCTGTTTTAATTGATTATAGCTTAATTGAAGCGTATACGACCATTTATTTAATTTTAAAGTGCCTAAAGTGGAAAATTGACCTCTTAGTAAGTAATAACTTTAACAATGACCAGAAGTAGAAACATTATTATCACTTTAGAGTTCAGAGTACTGTATCGATAGTAATTTTTTTATAGTTGTGGATATACCTATGTTTTCAGTGATTTAATTTCTAATTTATAATATAGAAAAACAGTCTGTTTTTAAAAAATCTTCTTTTGAGATGGGTCACAACGTACACATTCGTTAAGTAAATGTAAATACATACATTGATAGAGACAACATCACATGCATTGTTCTGATACACAAATTTCAAAGATCAGCAATATCAGTTCGAAATACACTTTTGCTAGTGCTAGTATATAAAATCGATCGTGAATAAAATTTGAAAAATAAATACAGTGTGAAACGCAATCTTTTTCTATTAAAATAGTGCTACTAAATGTAGTACTGTTCTAAACAAAATTACCTGATCTTAAACGATAAAACTTCTCAGTCGAGAAGTTTTTCGTATTCAACGGAAATTATATAACGTTCATATTTATCTCAAATCAGTTAATCCCTAACTCGATTCACGGACAATTACTAAAAATATTAAGATAATCGAACTCATAAAATCTCCAAGCGAGCGGGCAACGATCTTCCGATTAAACATCACGAAACTTTCGCATGCAGTATCAAAGATAGCCGATGTAATTTTAACGACGTCCTGCCACGGGCGGCGCCCGAAAAGTTCCTTAATATGGCTTTGGTCTTCGCCGTTATTATTAACGTGCCATGATTCACACTGCCTCGTTGTGCATTCCTCTACAGGCGCCTAAATACGACACCTACGAAGCAAAATAAGCTGTCAAGTGCTGACATCAGCGGAGTCGCGACGTCTGCTAAGTCTCGGTATCGTTTTATCGAAAACGGGCTAACGCACGAACGTAACCCCCAGCGTACATCTGGAGCAAAACCTAACACAGGACATGTGAATTTAAAATTACGTTATTGAGAAAAAAAAGTGGCTCCGTATTCCCGTATTCTATCACATTGAAATATAATATTTCTTTAAAATTTAACTAGGATCACTATCAAAGGAATCATATTTTTTTATCAGAATTGCGTCGAAGGGACTTGATTGTCTAGACTAGACCACTGTCTTTCCCTGTATTGGGAATGGCGTCAAGATATTTTTATACATATTTTATAATTTTTGTATTGATTGTAAATAATTTTTTTTTTGTTAACCCAAGATGTCTTTGGCGAAAGGTAAGTCGAAAGAACTTAGCTCTTCACCAGTATTGGGAATAGCGTGAAATTATTTTTAATAATAATTGAGTTATTTCATTAAATAACTTTAGGGTTATGTAGTGTACAAATATTATAGTAAAAAAACAGAAGCAAGAAATCAAAATTTAATCATTCAATGGATGCCACTGATGATTAAACTAGACTAAAAATTAATTAGTTAAAGTTTTAACTGTAACCAATCAAGTGGATACCCGTAGGATCGGCACTCCGAAAACTTATCACGAGGTTATCAACTGAAGCCAATTGCAAATGCAGTTAATTAAATATAAAATATTATATATTAACGTACACATCGTGAACTGCAACAAACGATGCTTAAGATTAATTTTACTGCAGATGTCCTATTGCTGACATTTAACCTTTACGTAATAAGTGACCGAAATAATCTACTGCACAAGTAATTTCTAGCTGTAACAATAATGGTATTGTCACAGCTAGAAATATATATATGTAAATATATGTGTATGGATACATATATTTATATATATACATAACGATAGCGGAGTGATCGTAATTCGAGTCAAAAGACTAGAGTTCGATCCTCAGGTTGCAGACACGTCCAATGGGTTTTTTCAATAACTAAGTACGTATTGTATGTTGAGGACTTGGACATAAAGACGGCAATGGGATCACCACCTGTCCCAAAAAAGGTTTCCGGTTGAAGGTGGGTCGAAAGGACTTAATTGTCTAGATAGATATTCTTTGTTTATTTTATGAATACGTAACGGCCTGTGAAACAGCTTATTGCAGGACATAGGCCTCTCCTGAAAAAAGGTTAACTTAAAAAAATACGATAAAGGTTTCTTTTCAATAAAATACTCTTCAAATTCCACAACATACACTGGGAAGTTCCGTCTGAAGCGCAAAAGTTCCGGATAAGACTGATAAACGAATTGGGTGTCTGCTCTTCACATTACGTCTAGGTATTGATCTTATTCAGTTTCAACGAGACTAGCAAAGTGATGCGTGTTCAAAAGATGGTACCAATCTATTGTACGAATTTTGGTTTTATGTCTGACTGAAGAAGGGCAGCAATATCTAAGATGCAAGATATCCTTCGAAAATATTTGGCTTAGAACCTGCAGAGGATTTAAACAAGCCGTTATGTCATAAGTAGCCGTTATATCATACTTACTGGGGAAGATTGGCGAATGGCAATCTCGTACAGATAAACGCAGTGTAGGACGCCCAACCTCAATTTACAATAACGATCTGCGTTATGTCTTTGAGGCATATATTCAGCAATGCATTCTACATAGTCAAGAAGAATAGGAAGTAACTACAGCAACTAACTCTGTTACAATTAAAATGTCATTTGATCACGCTTTCACTATATCTTTCTCCAGGTTTTATACAATTATGTTCTAAGTAACCTGATATTGTTTATCGATCGCGTCAAGTTGAATATTCATGCAACAGCGTCCATTGCTGTTATTATCCGCATTCGGTGCTCGATGCAGAGACGCGCCTTCGACACGGATGAGGATTTATTCAGTTTAATGGTGAATTTTTGGCAGTATTTGCCGTTCCCCATTAATGTATGCATCAAATAAACGGTTCGGTGAACCTTACCGGAGCGCGCGAGATTAAATCTTTTACAGAATCTAAAGTTTGCGTTGCATATTTACTGGACCAAAGTTTGTTTAGCTTGGTTACACATTAGAATAGTATTTGTTAAGATCTGCAATTTATCTGCATCTTGAGAAACAGAGAAAAATTCATAGCATACTGAAAATAAAAAGGCAGTTATTCTGATGGCTAACGTGTGTGTGTATATAGTGAGCCTTAAATCCTACTATAGATAATCTTCACGCAATTCCCAATACAGGGGTAGACAGAGGTCTAGACAATTATGTCCCTTCGACCTACCTTCCACCGAAGATATTTTGACAACATGACAGGTGGTGAGCCCGTCGCCGTCTGTATGTCCAAGCCATCGATATAATTCGTACATAAGTATTTGAAAAACCCATTGATACGAGCCTGATCGAAATCGGGTCTCATGACTCGAAATTCCGGCCACCCAACCACTTCAATTTGTTTATTTATTTGTTTCGCTTTCACGTCAAAAGTGATCAGCCGATTTTAAGGATTTTTTATAATAATACGCTTATAGGCTTTTTATTAATAATAAATAAATATCTTTATGCACCCGAAAATATCTTCAGTGGAAGGTGGGTCGAAGGTACTTAATTGTCTAGACTAGACCTCTGTCTACCCCTGTATTGGGAATTGCGTGAAGATTTTATCTTAATGCATAGTCTCTGACGCTGTAGCCAGAGAGAACAGATTACCAGTGTCACTATCTTTACATACCTCTTTCGCTTTTTTCAAACTCATCATTTGTGCATACACTCGATTACAAGGACAAACAAGATTACGCGAATATCATGTATAGATATCCAAGTAATCTTGACCCTTCCACCTTCGAGAAATTTGGTCTTCGAAAGTTTCGGCCTACCTCAACCCCGCTTACTGTTAATTTTCTTTAGAAGAATAACTTAAACTCCTTTAACACAGGCGAAGCCCCCGGGCAAAAGCTAGTACATAAATAAAGGCTTGTCGTTACTACGATCGGCCTTGTCTTCAGTAACAGATATTTGGAACGGAAGCCATTACAATAAAAGGAATCCAAAAATAATTTAATACAACTGTTTACAGCTGTCTATTGTAGTTAACAACATAGCGTTATAATCGCAACAGGTCATCGACATCGCCACGCGTTACTTCGCATCTCACCAATCGTTATTATGTATTTATTATAATAACACCGTTCGTGGTGCGCCGTAAGTAGGTGCTAATTCATCGACCTCCGTGAGAATAGGAGTTGCAATACAGCTGGATTTAAATATTATACAACTTTATTGCCTGGGAATAGAACTCAATACATTTAGCTATGCAGGCATTGAAAACGTCTACTTATCTACTATGAAGATACTATGAGAATGAGATTAAAAACTCTACTTATTTTTTTATTAAAGTAATTTAAAAAAAATGAGAAATTTTGAAAAATCAATTGTCACGAGGAATTTAAGTCCTACCTACGCCATATCGTGGCGATGCTCTTGCCTCTGTGCCACCGTCCACCAGCTGCATCACCTATTTCGAACACTTCCTTCGGACGTTGCAACTTCCGGTACACAAATTTACCTGAATATGAACATATATGTATTTTTAAAATTATTGCATACATATGTACATACAAACATAACGACCTATAATAGTCCTCTGCAGAAAGTAGACAACTCCCATAAAGGAGGATATGCCATTACCGCCACGCTTGATGTACGAATTGGCGGACGCATTACCTGAAATCTCTCCACCTATCGGTGACCGTTATAATTTTCGAGGGGTTGAACACCTCTTACGACACTCACAAGAGAAAGAAAGGTGGTTAGGTAAAGTCACTTGGCAATAGGGTAAATAAGAAAATTAAATTAAATATCTTCGCGCAATTCCCTTAGACAATTAAGTCCCTTCGACCCACCTTTCACCGAAGATATTTTCGGGACAACGTGACATGTGGTGAGCCCGTCGTCGCCTTTATGTCCATGCCAACGATATAACTTGTATATAAGTTTTTGAAAAACCATTGGTACGAGCCTGCCATCTGGGGATCGAACTCGGATCTCTCGACTCGAAGTCCCGACCACCTAACCACTACCATCGTGACTTTCTTAAGGACCTAACTCGGGTATCTTGTCTCTAACAATGTATTATTATAAATAAAATATATTGCGCAACTTATTGCAGTTCTCGCTTAACAATATATCGATAAGTGTCGGATGCAATACTTGCCACCCGCAATAGTTATCGACTCGATTGCGCTGCATTGGGTGTTATCACCTCTATTCCATTGCGCATAGAGGTCACTAACTCCGCGGAGGCAATAAACCCGCTAGCTACTTGTGATTCATGGAACATCAGGCCGGTCTGAACGTGTCCAAGACCTACTTGGGCTATGACAATAGTGTTCTCACGTGCATTGACAGATTCATCATACTTTTGGCTTTTATCCAGTCTTTGTCAAAAAATCCTTGTACGCTATCTGGTATCTATAGCGACTTACACGTGTATAATTTCTTTAGAATTTACAAATGCTTATTTGTCATAAAGGAGCTGCAACCTTGTATGTAAATGCTTAACGTTAAAATACTATTACGTTTTATGAGCAGTCAATTTAAAAAAAAATTTGGTTGCAAAGTTTGTTATAAATTTAATTAGCGTGGTTTACACACAAACAAAACAGTTACCTTGCCACTTCAATTTACTGTTTAATTGTTCTTGAGTTTTGTTTAAGTTATAAATTAATTTCTTTTCCTACTCATAAATTTGTCAAGATTTATATTGTTTATATTTATATAATAAATTATTAGGCGTCACATCTTAGTTATGTTTTTGTCAAAAGATATCAATTACCAGAGATAATAATAATAATCAGAGATATAAATCAAACCAATTTTCGAAATTTTTCGGACCAAATTCATTATTACCACCGTAATGTACCAATATTTAGGAGGATTCCTAGAGGTGCGAGGATGCAGCTAGCTAAAGCTTTATCAAATACCATTCAAAATTGTTTTACTTTTAACACTGTAACTAGTTGGCAAAAATTATTTTACTTTGCACATTTTCATTTTTATTTTGACAAAACGGGACGTAAGTCAATTACGTCGCAGCTTAAAAACAATTCTTTTCAAAATTTTGATTCACCGATTGATACACCATAGCTCCAAGACCATACAATTTTGATTTAAAGAAAGTTGTCGAGTCTAAAGTTATGGATGGTGATTTAAAAAACGCATCGCGTATTTTGTTTTCAGACGATATCCTGGCGCCTCACAATGCGGACACCCTTGAAAGCTTACATCAGAAGCATCCTAAGGCCAATTCCTCCTTGCTTCTACCGTCGCCTCCTGATCCTTCTTACCAGCCATTACAAGTTTCAGAAAAAGATACTTTAGAGGCAATTATGTCTTTCTCAAATGGCTCTGCCGGCGGGGTTGACGGAATTACGCCTCAACATCTGAAAGATCTTGTAAGCGCGTCCGCCGGTGACGCCGGCCGAATTCTTTTGGGCGACATAACAAAATGCTATCTGGCAATGTAAATCCCAATTTTGTTAAAATCATACATGGAGCAAGGTTATGTGCCTTTAAAAAAAAAGATAATGGTATCCGCCCTATAGCTGTTGGTTCCACTTTTAGACGTTTAACTTCTAAGTTAGCATGTAGGCACATAACCTCCGATCTAAAGTCAAAATTTCAGCCTATTCAGTTAGGCTTCGGTAGCAGAGGAGGTTGTGAGGCAGCTGTACATTCAGTGCGTACTTTTTTAACGAATTGTCAAACAGATGTTCTCTTGAAAGTTGACCTTAGGAATGCCTTTAACTCCCTCGACAGATCAACCCTGCTGAAGGAGGTTGCGGAACATACCCCGGAAATTTACCATAACGTTTGGCAATGTTACAGTCAAAACTCTAATTTATTTTACGAAAATCACTTAATTGATTCAGCCGTCGGAGTTCAGCAGGGTGATCAACTGGGCCCAGCATTGTTTAGTTTGGGAATTCAACCGATTATTTCAAAGTTGAAATCCAAACTCAATGTTTGGTACCTAGATGACGGAACCCTAGGAGGAAAGCCAGATGACGTGCAAAATGACCTTCAAAAAATTATTCAAAATTTTAAAAACATTGGCCTTGATTTAAATAATACTAAATGTGAACTTTTCATTCCTGACCGTTTGTCTTCTCATAGACACAGTTTGTTTCAAAATTTTAACAATATATCTCCTGGAATTAAAGTAACTGAGGCGGATTCTCTTTACCTCCTTGGAGCGCCGTTATTTATAGAGAGTATGAAACCTCTTTTGAAAGTAAAATTTGATCAATTTTTAGAAAATGTTAATAAACTATATATTCTAAATTCTCATATACCGCTTACTATTGTAAAATATTGCGTTCTTGTTCCTAAATTTACTTATTTACTCCGCTCGAGTCCAGCATGGAAATGTTCTGATTTTTAAAACAAATTGACCTTAATCTGAAAATAGCTTTGGAAAAATTCTAAATTTATCTTTAGTCTCATCTAGCTGGACTCAAGCTACTTTGCCTTACACGTTACACTTTACGTGCCTACACTTTACGTTACATTTGGAGGTATCGGTATAAGAGAGGTTTCAAATATTGCGCTGCCGGCTTTCCTTGCCTCCGTACACAGTGTTCATGATTTGTCACGTAAAATTCTTAAGAATGATTTGGACTTGACCTTTGCTAACGAGGCAAGAGAAGCATGGTTACGTCTCTGTCCCGGCGAGGATATTCCACTGGAACCTAACTCACAAAAACGGTGGGATATCCCGTTGGTTCAGAATGTGCAGAAATGCTTACTGAACAATTTTCACTGTGACAGAGACCGCGCCCGCTTTCTAGGTGTTACTGGTACACTGGTAGTTACTGGCTACATGCTTTACCATCAAGTAACCTTGGTACATTACTAGATAACGAAAGTTTACGTATAGCTGTAGGAATACGATTGGGAGCATCGATTTGTCAACCACAACGATGTCCTTGTGGCAGCGACGTCGACGAGTTAGGCCTCCACGGACTTTCATGCCAAAAAAGTGCCGGCAGACTATCTCGTCACGGTTCCTTGAATGAGGTCATCCGAAGGGCTCTTGTTTCCATAAATATTCCATCGGTTTAAGAGCCTTGTGGAATATTTAGGGAGGATGGTAAGAGACCCGACGGCTTGACTTTAGTCCCTTGGGAGAGAGGCAAAGCTCTTGTGTGGGACGCAACTTGCGTCGATACATTAGCGGCCTCTCATATCAAGGGTACTTCGATAAGAGCCGGGGCGGCATCAGAGGCAGCTGAATCGGGTAAATGGCGTAAATATGAGTCTTTGAAAGGAGACTATATATTTGTTCCATTTGCCGTAGAGACAATCGGTCCGTGGGGTCCCTGCGCAATGCAGTTTCTAAAGGAATTGTATCCGCGACTTATCGTTTCCGCTGGTGACAAGAGGGCTGGTTCTTTTCTCGCTCAACGGTTAAGTCTAGCCATTCAACGTGGAAATGCAGCCAGCGTTCTTGGTACCATGCCACGAGGAGTAGGGCTCTACGATTATAATAGTTTTTAGTTAATAAGTATTGTAAATATTAACATAATTTTTTCTGAAATAAAATAAAATTTATTAAAAAAGATATCCAAATTATTTTCAGATTTAACAAAAACTTAAGTAAAAGATATGTACGAAATCCTCATAAACTATATGTAACTAGATGCAATTTAAATATATTTCAAAAGAACGAATACTTTATGGAAATCACGCTGGACAATAGATTTTCACAGGATATAAAAAATATCTTATCCTTTTTATAAAAACGTTTAGCACGTTGGCTTAATCAAACACTATAATGACATAAGTAGTCATTAATAGTTAAATGCTAATGAAACTTATATCGCGTGACTCGTAGTGATAATAACTAAATGTTTAAAACTAAAATTCAATAATGTATATATATTTTATTCCATGTTATAAATAATACTGAAAATATTCTATAAGCTTAAATAAAACGATTTTTGGATATAATCCGTTTTTTAATTGGTTTTTAACAAACTGTTTTACTCAGTTCAGTCCACCGTGACCACGGATGCTTTACAGTATCCGAAACGTCGGGAAGTAAAAATAGTTTGTTAAAAACTAATTAAAAAACGCGATAAAATCCGAAATAAAATTTAAGATGTGTAGCATTTGCGTAAATACAAGAAATCATTATATTCTATAAGCATTAAATTATTCCTCTTAATTTTAAAATCATTATATGTCGAATGTTCAACTACACATTTGAATGATGTGTTCACTGGAATACGTGAACTAAAACAAATCATAAAAATCTTTATGTAACCTTATTTTTGCCAAAAAAGATCTATTCTATTCTATCCACTATTTGCTTTATACACGCATATCGACAATTCTCAGTTACCCATATCCGTTCCCTTCTTCGAGCAAGTTGAGCTGCCATGATTTTATATAAATAAATAAATATCTTCACGCAATTCCCAATACAGAGGTAGATAAAGGTCTAGTCTAGACAATTAAGTCCCTTCGACCCCTATATGATATTATTTTAGCTTATTATCTTATATGATTTTATTTTAGATTATAATATTTCCGAGATTACTTTGGAAGTTGTAACGAACCAGTGCGTATCATTAATGTAAATACAAGATACCTAATTTATAATTAAGATACCTAATTTTATAATTTAATCTTTATGCTACTATTTGGATTAGTAAAAAAAATCTGTAAAACTTATGTACTAAGAAGGTGACAGCCTCATCACTTCTGACGTTGAAAAGCGTGAGGATATTACAAAGAAATATACAATTGCTATAGTTGCCTTGGATGCTGATTCGGCGACTGGCTCCAAACCTGTCACGTTGTTCGATATAAGCTCTTATGTAATGTGGGTTGTAAGGACTACAGTCAAGTTTATTTGTTTAAGTTCTTTATTTATTAACATCAACTAGACTCACGATAGCCGAGTTGTTGGGTGGTCCGAATTTCGAGTCGAGAGACCCGAGTTCGATCCCCAGGTGGCAGTACCAATGAGTTTTTCAAAAACTTATGTACGAATTTCATCGTTGGCTTGGACATAAAGGCGGCGACGGACTCATCACCTGTCACGTTGTCCCGAAAATATCTTCGGTGGAAGGTGGGTCAAAGGGACTTAATTGTCTAGACTTGACCTCTGTCTACCCCTGTATTGGGAATTGCGTGAAGATATCTTTTAACTAGACTCAAGAGACCCGTGTTCGATTCCCAAGAAGTGCCAATGGTTTTTTTAACCTATCACGTTGTCCCAAAAAATATAGTCGTTTGAAGGAGGGTCGAAAGGACTTAATAGCGTATTTTACGTATTTTTCCGACTCTAAATTTTTTTTAACTAATTCCGATTGAGAGAAGTTCTTTGTTCGCGATCACGCAGACTATGATCTACCTATTTAACCAACATATGCATATTCAAAGCTCCGAAAGCGGTAGCCAACGCACTCTGCATTTACATGCGCCGAACGCCCAATCGATGCGTGAGGGGCATTGCAGCTATGGGGTGAGAATGGGGTTCAAACTCGGCCCTACCCTGCGGTCTACCGAAGTCCGGCAACCCACCGCCACCGCGCGGTAATAATTAAAGACCCCGCCCCCACAAGAGCGTACAGATTAAAGGTACTCGTTACTGCATTTACCAAAACTTGTATGGTCTTTGTATGTTATCATTTTGAATTGTCGCGTTTGAAACTTGTTAGTAATCTGATGAATACTCACGATTGATGTCTCTTGGTGGAACTTCATCTTTAAACACATTAAAAGTCACTTTTACTGTATGTGGAATTAGTAAAAGTAGCCGAGTGGTTGGGTGGTCGGAATTTCGAGTCGAGAGACCCGAGTTCGATCCCCAGGTGGCAGTACCAATGAGTTTTCAAAAACTTATGTACGAATTTCATCGTTGGCTTGGACATAAAGACGGCGACAGGCTCACCACCTGTCACGTTGTCCCAAAAATATAGTCGTTTGAAGGAGGGTCGAAAGGACTTAATAGCGTATTTTACGTATTTTTCCGACTCTAAATTTGTTTTAACTAATTACTATTGAGAGTTCTTTGTTCGCGATCACGCAGACTATGATCTACCTATTTAACCAACATATGCATATTCAAAGCTCCGAAAGCGGTAGCCAACGCACTCTGCATTTACATGCGCCGAACGCCCAATCGATGCGTGAAGATATCTTTTAACTAGACTCAAGAGACCCGTGTTCGATTCCCAAGAAGTGCCAATGGTTTTTAACCTATCACGTTGTCCCAAAAAATATAGTCGTTTGAAGGAGGGTCGAAAGGACTTAATAGCGTATTTTACGTATTTTTCCGACTCTAAATTTGTTTTAACTAATTACTATTGAGAGTTCTTTGTTCGCGATCACGCAGACTATGATCTACCTATTTAACCAACATATGCATATTCAAAGCTCCGAAAGCGGTAGCCAACGCACTCTGTATTTACATGCGCCGAACGCCCAATCGATGCGTGAGGGGCATTGCAGCTATGGGGTGAGAATGGGGTTCAAACTCGGCCCTACCCTGCGGTCTACCGAAGTCCGGCAACCCACCGCCACCGCGCGGTAATAATTAAAGACCCCCCCACAAGAGCGTACAGATTAAAGGTACTCGTTACTGCATTTACCAAAACTTGTATGGTCTTTGTATGTTATCATTTTGAATTGTCGCGTTTGAAACTTGTTAGTAATCTGTTGAATACTCACAATTGATGTCTCTTGGTGGAACTTCATCTTTAAACACATTAAAAGTCACTTTTACTGTATGTGGAATTAGTAAAAGTAGCCGAGTGGTTGGGTGGTCGGAATTTCGAGTCGAGAGACCCGAGTTCGATCCCCAGATGGTAGGCTCGTACCAATGGGTTTTTTCAAAACCTATGTACGATTAAGATCGTTGGCTTGGACATAAAGACGGCGACAGGCTCACCACCTGTCACGTTGTCCCGAAAATAACTTCGGTGGAAGGTGGGTCGAAGGGACTTAATTGTCTAGACTAGACCTCTGTCTACCCCTGTACTGGGAATTGCGTGAGATAGTAATGATTCGATTAAGAAAAGTCTACCAAAACGAAGCTTCATTATTACAGCGTACATATACAAATACTATACTATACTATATATATTAATTACATATATATATGAACTGTACCTATGTACTATATATATGCAGTCGCACTATGACGAATTCAGTAGAAATTATAGCGCTATTGTATACTATAAAAGTATAGCGCTGGATGTTACAAGCTAAAGGTTGTAAGTAAAAGCATCATTTTGGATTTTTTAATTACTTTATTTGTGGTTGATTTTAGTTTTTCCATTTCACTGCGAACTGGTCACAGTGCACAACTTCTTTTTCTTCTTCTTCTTGACGGTCTTACAAGAGTACACTGTTGAACATAGGTATCTCCTGGAATTCGCCACAAAGAACGGTCCCAGCCACCTGCATCTCGACTCGCACTCTCCACTCCTTTACCAATACTATAAAGCAGAGACGTAAAAATCACGTAAACTTGTTACAGTACACTAGAGTACAGAGTGAGAAAAGTGTATATTGTATTGCGTGCACAAGCTCTCCAGGCGCAGCAGGCTCCTGCATCGCGACTCAGCGAACTTAATTTTCCAGTGTCTTGCTGGGATAAAATAACATTACGCCGTCCTGTCTGTCGCTTGGCGTGCCATTCTTGATTTCGTAGGTGGGCCAGGTCTGTGAGTTTTAAACGGATATTCCCAAAAAAAAAAAAACTTAAAATCGATAATTTGTAACTTGCTGTTGTTTTCTCTTGATGCAACTGCATTTTATTTAAACTCATTGTAGCACACTTTTACACATTCACTTTTTTTTATTAAATAAGAAAATTTAATAATTTTGACATTAAACATTTTCTATTTTCTTTTTTAAAAGGCGGCAATGCATTAAGTCCCTCTCGGGTATATTGGTGTCGGCGGGATTATACTTATCATCAGGCCAACAATTGCTCGTTTTCCACCTTTATCCATAAAAAGAAATTAAATATCCCGAAACTTATAATGTCTTAGACAATATCCTACTTAAAATAATATTTGTAACTATTAAATCTTTTTTCAGCCTTCATGACAATATCGCAATTGTTTTAAAACTATTATTCTAAAGTGAAGGTAAGAAATCTAACACCTGTAACTATCAGTTGTCCGGCTTTTCCCGACGTATTAGGTAACCCTGTCCTTACCCGATTCCAAACTGACGAGATAGTATTACGGAAGTCGTCTTGTTATTGTTACGCCGTTCCTGGAAACAGTATAAACCAAGTTTAATGAAAAATCTTACCAAAGCTTAATGAATTAAGAATCATAATAGAATGAGACGTTCCTCTAACAACATGTATCTTATAATTTAAGCACCAGCTAATCCAATAGACTTTAATATGTTTCTGATCGTTTTAACTGTTCCTTTGTGAAAGGCTTGAAATATAAATCTTTAATTTTTCGACATAATGAAATAAATTACAGTTGTTGAAAGACACAATTTTGAATCTAATCCCGTATTAATGAGTTTCTTCTGATAAAGAAGAAACAGAAGAAGGGAATCAATAGTAGTTAGGCCCTCTTTCTTATTTCTTTTCTCTTTTTATGGTTACAAACCTTCTTGAAGAAAGCAATAAATATCTTTACAGAGACGATTATCGCATATTCTTCAATAAAAAAATTAAGGACTGAAGATCTGATCAGCCTTAAACAGCCTGATGGAATAATTTGAGATCCTTGACTGGTATCTTGCAAATACTTATTCTAGGCGTAGGCCATTTTGTTTTTATAAAGGTTGTCATAGAAACACTGTGGAAGATCTTTAATTATGATATTTTTGAAAATAATAATTCATTTTAAAATCATATACAATAATAATTTTAAAATCATATCAAGTAACCATTACGTAGTAGCGCTCTTGAAGCTACAAACCTCTAGTATTGCTTCATATATCACCCGGCTTGACCTGTCTGTCAGTCTGTACCATGGACAGAATATCGATCTGAACTAACGGTGCTTCTTTGTACAGTGTAACAATAAAGAAGTGTGAAAGACCGTTAGCACACTAAATTCTTCTTCTTCTTCTTTTTTCTTAACAGAGTCCATGCTGAAAATGGGCCTCTCCAAAAATTTTACAAAAAGAACGTTCCACAGCTACCTGCATCCATCGACTTACCGTAACATTTTGCAGTAAATGCATTACATGTAGCAGAATAAATAGGCCACATTTATCAATAAAATTGTATAATATTTGTATAACAGTTATAATATCCTTTCAGTTCAGTTAGTTTCCTTTTAATATCATTTTATATTTCACATTATTCCACGAGAGCTATATTGAATATTTACATTTGAATCAGCTCTATAAACCACAAAACATTTGAAACGCAGAAGTTTTTATCTCATCATGCATCTGCGTTTCGTCAGGTGATTGAGGTAACCGGAATCCGAAATCCCATCTCTACATCTCTCTTTTCTGACTCTCTCTCTCTACCTCTCTCTACCGAAATCCCATCTCTTCCTCTCTCTTCCTAATGACCATATACATACACAACTCCAATAGTGTTGCGTATGTATACGGTCATTAGGATATTTATTTACCATTACGAGGTGTATATTTATCCATCGAGCACGTTCGCTTGCCTGATCCAAAAATAAAAAGGTTTTACCTAAGGTAGCCGCGGTGATTCGAACATGATAAAAAACAAATTTAAATTTGAAAAGTTATTTGAACAAAACCCCATGCATACCTTCAACTATTCATTGAACGGGTGAACCGTAGCGAAGTCTTTTCGAGGGCTTTGCTCCACCTTGCTCCACTTCAATCGTTCTAACACCCCGTGGAGAACTAGCCGTGAAGTGGCATTGTGTAGCAAGCAGTGGCTCGTATTCGACAAACTTCTAATGTAATTGGAGACACGTCGTTCACTCAAAACTTATTGAATATAACACATTGTTTAAATTCTGTTCTTCCTAAGTATTTCCATATCGTACGTACTTACATTTTAATGTATGTCCGTTATACTCTTAGGAGCGGGCTTTAAGAGGTAGCTTCAAAAGTTAAACATTTATCTAAACCCAGACGTAATTGTAGAAAAGAATAAAAATGAAGAATAAATACACTTTTGGCATTAATTTTTTTACCGCATAACTCTGCTTTTCTGTATGCTTATGAAACAGTGCTTGCTGCACCATCAGTATGTTAGAGGAATTTGAAAATAAAGGTTTAATTCCAAAATATTGTATATTTTAAAAAGACAAAGGGATAACAACAACTGAATAAATTGCTCGAAGATGTATTAAGAGTACTCGTATACCGAGATGTCCGTATATGGAGAAAATTTTGCATTTATGATGAAAGATGCGAAATAAAGAAGTATGCGAAAGAAAGAAAGAAGTATGCAAGGATTGTGACACTTGGCGATCTTTCCTATGTGGCCACCCCGAGGGCCTTTTCATGAATATATAATAATAATAACGTAACTTTAAAAGTGGATACTGATTTTATATTGAAATTTAATAAATATAGTTTTCATTTTCAAACCAATAGAACTTAGAACAAACCAAGTATAAAGTTACTTTCATAAATATTAAATAAAAATTGTTTACTTGAAATAGCAATTTAAAATGACACTTCCGGAATGAATGTCGAATGGGAAATAACCGGAAATCAAATAGGAAATCATTTCAATGTTTCGTAACACAATTTTATGCAGGCGCAGCTTATCTATACAGGCAGTGATATGACGCCGAAGTTTTCAATGTTACGGGGAAGTTACTCAGCTATGTAACATAATCGTTGTTTTTCACAGCTTAAAAATAGAAGGTTCAAGTCAAGTTTTTGACATGTATATCTTTTTTAATGTTTATTTCAATTTTAAAGAAACGAGTAATGACCGTTACTTTCTCTTCCTTCTCTCTGGCTACCCCGTCAGGGATTGCGTAAAAATATTTTTTTATTAATTTGTGTAAAGTGACTTCAGTAATCAAAAAAATGTCATGTCATAAGCTTTTGCCTACAACTTCGCCTGCGTTAAAAGAGCCTTTCAGTTTAAATTAAGAAAAAATAGCCTATAGTTGTCACCTGAAATCTGTTATAAGTTTTGACGTGGAAGCGTAACAAACAAACAAACTCATTCTCGCATTTATAATATTAGTAAGGGTACTATATTATTATATTATGAATATTCATAATTTACATATTTTACATATTTCATGATGTTATGAATGATGATATGTGTTTAACTATTAAAATATTTTTTTGTAATTTGCATGAAACCTAACTGTTACGATGTAGACATTATATATGTTAGCTTATTTTTAAACTTTAATATAAAGGATTATGTGTCATAGAGCCAGCCGCTCTTACGTAAGAAAGCGATACTTGTAATTATCAAATAAGACGAAGAAAAAAATTATTGGCTTAATCGAGTGTTTGTAGTACATTGTTTCTGATAACACAAATGCTTTAGCAACATTCTTCTGTTGATGTTGTCGCTATCTACGTATATATTTATTCGTTTAATTGTTTGCAGCCATGAGCCCGAGGGCGGCGGGCGGTGCGGCGACGGCCCGCTAGCACGCGCCATGCAGCCCGCGCCGGCGGGCGGCTCGCCCAAACGGCAGGCCTCATCCACGCCTGCGCACGGTATGTGTTTACATCTTTTTTTTATGCGCATGCACGTAAATGTTACTTTTAAGCTATGCATTGGAAACGTCTGGGTCAGTAACACACTCTTTACTGCTCTACTCTATTTCCGCGGTGAATTGCTAGAGCTGTTGTATTTCGGTTTGAAGAATATAGAGGCCCAGTGTTATTACTGGCATACGAGCGTAGCATTCTATCTAAGTGATCGGGGCAGTAGAAATGGTTTACAAATTTTAGGGGCTACTGTGGCCATTATCATCAGATAAATCCATTCATCTGGATAGTCATATACGATTACAATCAATTAGAAAAAACTCGATTCATACTGAATAGATTTCGGTATATATGAACATAAACAGCAGATACATAGAAAAACCCTACTATCCTGTACTTTCTCTTTCCAATTCTATCAAGAATTCTTATATAAGTATTTTTGAATACGTGAAATAAAATGTTCGCTCATTTGCAAAGCGATGAATTTGATATGGATATTTTAAATTGGCGAGAGCACTCGACTCCGAATGACTTTTGTTCCGCGCCACTCGATGGAAGTGGATCAAATTGTTCCCTCACAAAGATACCACGTACGGATCGTTCGGGAGTGGAGTTTATTAATTTGTTTGAATAACATCTCGAGCATTGTTCGCCGTCAATTATGATTGCTTGATTGTGCTATTATATTCGATTGTTCACGGTGGAAATATGATTATGTTAAATTGTTTTGTTATTGTTTTGTTATTAATAATACTCGCATCCAGGCTCCACTTTCGCATTCAAACTTTCGCGTCTCCTACTATAAAGTTTACGTAAGTATATCGTACTTACGTAAACTTTATTTAAGATCTGGGATTTTATTTCATGCATTCTTCCTTCATAAGTGATGATGTTTCTCATGGGGTAAATTTTTGTAAAACACGTAATCCGCGTGTTATATGATCTATTTAGATCAGGATTATCCAGATTATATCATTAGATATTACGGCATACTGTAAATAGGTTGAACAGGGGTATAGTTATTACTCCCTATCTATCTAAAAATTTCTTGGTAAAGTATTAAACGAAAAGAAGAACATACGACAGATAAAAAAATAACAGTTCAGGCGAAAGTGAAATTAAAAAATTAGAGACTGATACTAAGCTTTTTTCCGGAAGTTTAGCCTCATATTGTATTTATGCTAAAAAAAGATCATACCTACGGAGTTTCTTTCGCCTGTTTCTTGTCGTTAGAGGAGCCTTATTACGAAACGGTGATAGTTTTAAAAATGACGATCGATGGATGTAGGTAATGTATGTATGTATAATAATGTATGTTACTTATATCGATAAATAAATGATTTCATTTGATAAGTAAAGTGACTCATCCCCAGCATTATTCTAGATTTTTTTTTTTGATAACCATGGAGGAAATGTTTCATGCACGAACGTCCCTTGGCCGGGAGGCCACCGAAACGAACAGTGTCGGGCTCGAATCTCAGAAGGAGAAGCATACCGACTAAAACCATCCACGGGATGCTGTTGGCCCGGAGGCCTTTACAGCTTCGTCTAAGGAGACTTGCGAGGAGAGGCTCGCAAGTTAGAGTTGAAGACAATAATGGCTGCTGCTGCGAAGCGCTGCGTCACCTGGAACGAAAGAGATGACTTCCGACATGGGGGAGGGGCCATGCGATCCGAGGGCCCCAGTTGATTTGGTGGAAAATCGCCTTGTGTTAACATTATTCTAGAGAATTATTCCCTCACTTATATTACAATTATTCCGGCCATACTTTTGACATCGCCTCATGGTTCATCAACACTTACGAGAGAAAGCTGGGTGATTATTTCTCTGATGCAAAATTAATTTATTATATTGTAAAGAAAAAAAATATGATTATTTTTAATTTAGTATCATTAAAAAAACTCGCTCGTAATGTAACAAAATATTTTCTTCGTAATTACATTCTGGTATTCGACTGTATCAAAGTTCGACTCGTTGCAAACAAAAAGTTTATACGCAATTGCATTAACCTCTTAACTTTTGTCCTTAAATACATAACAATACCAGTTTCAATCAATTCGCTAGTATTAATTTATGGTGAAATTGCTATTTATAATAATAATTGATAGCGAAAGAATTTTGATATAATCAGCACACTTCTGCCAATTAATGGTGATAATCATGCAGTAAGAGAGAAACGTCATGAACAGCCTCTGCCACCATGGCAGCGATGTGTTGTCTATTGACAGCTCTTTAAAAATGTAAAAAAAATAGGATGTGCTATATAACCACATGTCTGCCTCTTGGAATGATGTTCAGATTTGTTCTAAAATCGTGGCTCTGCATTCTCACGGGACGGAGTTATAAAATGTAAAAAAAAGTGCTCTACTAATTCATGTGACAATTATTTAATACAATTTTTTAAATAACTCCTGTCCGCTGTAACGCGGCCACGCAACGAAGACCTTACTTGACTAGACTAAAACAATTCGTACTGATGTGAACTCCGATCCATCTTGATGTGAAACTCGTGAAAATGATATACTGAAATGCACGCCAGCTCCTTAGCTGTTAACGGTTAAATCAATTATTTTTTACATATGTAATATCCAGTATCTTCACGCAATTCCCAATACAGGGGTAGATAGAGGTCTAGTCTAGACAAATAAGTCTTTGACTCATCGTCCACCGAAGATATTTTCGGGACAACGTGACAGGTGGTTAGCCCGTGGCCGTTTTTATGTCCAAGCTAACGATATAATTCGTACATAAGTATTTGAAAAACCTAACTAAACTAACCCAACCCCTTTTTTTAATATCCAGTATTACGATCATACGAAAAGATTATTCTATTCTTTTAGAACTTTGAGTTTCTGATACATGTTCGTTTTCCATATGAATGAATAGGTTGTTTGTAAAAAATATTAAAATCACTGTCGACTTCATCCGTCGGAATGATAATTATGTTTTTGTATTTCGTATTCCTTTTGTATTGCTGCAAACCGCGCGCCTTCCGAGAATAAATTCTGATATCACATTTAGGTTTCTTCCTTAGGTTTTTTGTATTATTCATTGCTTTTTGTTAAGACTAATTTTAAATAAGGACCGACTTTTTTGATGGTAATTAAACTTCTTTTAAGTAAGTTAATATTATTTACTGGAACTGTTCTAATCGTTACTGTTTTCACCAACCTACTGTAAGTATTTCTGTTGTCTTCATTTCTTTTACAAGAACAAAGTACATAGTATGCACTGAAATCTCTACTAATATATTTAACCTTAACTTACAGTAGTTAAAAACGGCTAAACTCACGTTATAATAATCGGTGTAGGTACCGACTAGTTGCAGACGTTTCCGGATGATCCTATTCAGGGTGAGTGGAATGAGTTCACGCTCGCGTCCCGCCTAGCTCCAAATAGTTAAAAAGTGCTTTAAAAAGTAGGTCCGAAACTAGTCGGTACCTACACCTATTACTATAACGCGAGTTTAGCCGTTTTTAACTTTTTGATTAATAATGTCTCATGAATGTTTTAATAACTTAACCTACAGTATTGTGTACAGAATAGTGTTTTACATTATATTTGATGAAGATAATGTTAAACACTATTTTGTATGAAGATAACAAAGGTATAAATTAATTCTGTCTTATCCTGAAGAAGTTACTTAGAAGTTTGTTAGTAAATCAAATTAGTTTCGCATCTCAGCAACTCATCTTTACTCCGAAATACCTGTGAGAATAAAGATTCTTTTAATTCCGCTAAGTAATAACGAAGGAGGTTCTTCAAGTAAATTACTCTCCCAAGCACTTTCGACTAACCGATCTCTAATTTGCTAACGTGAACTTACGCGTTTAGCATAACACTTAACCTCATTGCTATATACAACGGTTTATTATTAAGTTTGCAAAAAACATGTCAGGGTTTGAGCAGTTAGCGTTAATTATAGCTGTTTCACCATATTTGGCTGGATACGATGTTGTGCCTGATAACTAGTAGCAACTTCTTGTACCTCGGTATAACATATCAGTTGATTGATAAATGACATTAAAGCGCTAACTATTTTATTAGTGTCATTCAATATTGACAGGTCGACGTTGTTGTATCTCTAATTTTAATTCGAATAGCATACATATTTTAATAGTTACAATATTTTACGCTGGTACGCCTTGAGAATATGATCCTTTCCCGGTAATATTCTATAAATATTTATTTTACTATTATTTGTACCAGCCATTGTCATAACCATTTTCTCTCTTTTTCGTATTTTTTTGTATTTTTATTTTTTTCATTACAAAAAAACAGTAATCTTGTCTTTTTATCTGATTAATTGTCTATAAATCTATGAATCGAATTGATAAACAGAGTGCCTTCGCGTTAATGATGCCACAAATAACTTGTGTCTTTGCCTGTATGATATGGGTTGCTCGAATTGGGGAAGATTTTCCATTATGAGCCAATTCGTTTAGATTCATAAACATCTTTACCGCCATCCTAACACTTCAAGGTTATGTTTGCTTTGTGTGAGAACGATCGCATCAGACGCGTGTATTATTCCATTATATGTAGGTATAATGAACTGGAAGTACCTTTGTGGGTGTTTTATAAAAGTGTATATACTTTTCTTAAATATCACCAAATATGCATATCAGCCTGTAAAATTCTACAACTTCTCTGAATTTTGGTCTGGTATTTTTCGAGATGATTATCCCGCCACCGGTAAGTACGCAACGACCTTTTGTAGGCTTTTTCTTAATCCCCTTTTGCAGCGCCAAGATAAAAAATAGAGTTGTGAGTTATTAAGCCTCACTGCACAATTTTTTTTAAAGCCTATTAAGAGTTCACTACCGAACATAGGCCTCTCCCAAGGAAAGGTTCTCAGCCACCTACATTCATCGGCTTCCCGGAACATTTTCCAAGTCGTCACTCCGTCTTATGGAGGATATTCCTACACAGCGTTTGCCTAAACGAGGTTGCCACTCGAGAACCTGTTTTTACAATTCCTTGAGCTATGTGCCCTGATCGGATCCTGACACAGCTATGTTTTCATTTATATATTTATCATTAATTCTATTTATTCTGTGTTCATTTCAGGCGCGGCGGGCGACCAGTCCACGCTCAAGGTCCATTTGCCAAACGGCGGTTTCAACATAATCCGTACGTCTCCTGATGAGGACGTGCGATCAGTGCTGCGACTCCTCGCGGCCAGGCTTGCCGCGGGTGACAGAGTCTATGCCTCATGTTATGCCCTGAGGGCCAGGAGACTCACCACTGGCAAGGTACGGGGTCAGATATGTTTTATTTGATAACATGTTTAATCGACTCATTAAACGTTATAAAATACAACTCTAATCATAATCTATACTGTTTATTTTCTTTATTCATATTCATATGTGGGATGGAGTAACATACTCGTATACTTTTTTGTTTCTTGTTTTCTGTCGAACAATTTCATTTTGAATAGATGAAAAGGATGATAGGGCATGAGCTGTTTCCAATTCATAGCTCTATGGAATATATTCCGGAAGTTCTTCAAGAAGAAAGTAAACTAATAAAAAGGTAAATTATTTTTTTAGATCCCAAATCCAGGGAATTTTCCGGAACTCCTTAAGAAGGGAAATCCATCCATCTTAGTATAAGTTGACCTACTTATGACAATAGCAATACCATTATCATAAGTATGTGAACTTACTTCAGTGTAGTAATAATGTTTTTGAACATACGTCGTCCAGTCCAAAGTAGGATTGCCTTTGGCTTGACAACTGGGTGATGATTATGCATGTATCTACGTAGGTAAATATTCATATAAACATCGTCTACGCGATTATAAACATTCAAATTTATATTTGTCAAACAAATATTGCATCTAGTGGGATTTTGACCCGTTAACTTTAGCTTCTAAGCCGTGAGTAGGCTAGGTGGTAGTGACCTACCAATTTGGCTATGATGGGGTCATCATATCAGGCGTTTATTAACTTATATCTGGGTTTAACATATAATTAATAGCTGCGCATCGTAATTGAACAATATCACAAAAACAGACAAAGCTCGGGAATTCGAGATTAAAAAAAGTTGGGGTTAGCCAGGGTTTTAGTAACTCCATTCCGATATTCAATCCAATCTCTTCGGCGTGAATTCGTAACAAACACAGACACACACACTCATAAATACATGCTAGCATGCAATTGTAGTGCTTCTATTATCCTCAGATCCGATGGATCCATCAAGATACTCCCGTATCAGAGCTGCTGGCCCGCTGGCCAGCCAGCGAGTGGCGATTGGAGCTGCGAGTACGTTACCTCCCCGCGAACCTGCGAGACCTCTGCGACGCAGACCGGGTCACGTTTCACTATTACTACGATCAAGTAAGTGTAATATTCTAAAGCATCTTATATAGAGTTGCATTATTTCGCCTTGGTGCCCTGAATGTGGTTTAAAGTGTCTTATCCCCTTGAACTTATCCCCGCCAGCATAACTGACTACGCGGCTCTATTCTAAAAACGTCTGGAGAGAATTTTTAGAGATCAGTTTGGCAACACTAAGATATCGTTGAGGACTGAGAGTTGGTCACTACAAATTTTACAACGATAAGAGTCATGATGGCCGAGAGTTTAGGTGATCTGAATTCGAGTCGAGAGACTTGAGTTCGATCACCAAGACTCGTCAAGAGGTTTTTTAAACAACTAACGTACGATTTATATCGTTGGCTTATACATAAAGACAGCGATGGGCTCACCTGTCACGTTGTCCCCAAATAATGCTTTCGGTGGAAGGTCGAAAGTACTTAATTGTCTGGACTTCTGTCTACCCCTGTATTGAGAATGGCGTTAGGATAGATTTATAGTAAATATTAGAGTTCGGATTCATTAAAATTTTAAATATGTTTAAAATTCAGGGAGCGTAAAATTAATAAACTTATCAAACTTTCATACCTCAGATACTATTTTCTTTCTTCTTTGCTTTTATTTCGGCTGTGATTTCACACTTAACAGAATCAATTTGTTCTGAATAAAAATTATAAAGTAGTAAGTAATTATGTGTATATTTATGACCTTGCATGTACGCCATAAGTCATGCTAATCTTTTGTTTATGATATAAACAAGAGATATAAAATCTTCTGTGAAACGAGCGGGATGCCACGACGCCATTATGCCGCACCATCATTCGAATACGTTTAATTTTTATGCTTTACAAGGACAGTTTAGGAAAGATAATTTTGGATATCACACACACACTTCTATTTTGAGTGATTGATTTAGTATGCTGTATGAGACAGGTACACGTAATTGAAAAACAAAAATATCATTTCGTTTTAATTTTTGAGTTTTTTTCTTCATCATTGTTGATTTTGTTTCTTTTTCTTCAATTGCAGGTGCGACACGACTACCTCAACGCCAATCATCCGATGGTCGATCAGGATTTGGCGATACAAATATGTTGCTTAGAAATTAAGTAAGTATTATTACAGATCGCTATGACATATATAGGGATATAGTCACTGTAACTGAGGTGAATAATGTTTTCGGCACTTTTCTATCCTTATTTTATTTGGCTGTCAACAAATGGGGTCATATTATTTAATGCGTTGATATAACAATCGGTTACTTTAATGTCTATTGACTTAAACTTGAAATATACTCATTAATTCTGCTTGTACATAAGATCAAAATTTACAAAAGGTATTGGAAAAGGCGACTAATCGCTTGGAGATAAGATGGAATAAAATCTGTTAGTACCAGAAAATGCAAATTAAATTAATAGATGAAAGTTTTCAATGCCTACTAGTCAATAATTGGGTCTTCTCATCTAATCATTTTCTCAATCGATTCATATTTTTCTTATAAATTAATCGAGTTATGGTAGCGGCATATCTGCCATCCCATAGCTGTTGGAAAATTGATTTATAAATATTGTGAGGTGGGAGATCGCATCTCCTATGTGACACCATAGAAACAAAAATGAAAACAAAATGCAGTTTCCAACTAGTTTGCTAGGCATAGCATCAGTGAGTTAAGAACGCTTTAAGTGATAAACTGCAGGTATTTGAGATTTTCCTTTCATATCTCCACTCACTTATGAGAGTTATATGTCAATTCATACAACATTTTTTTGCAGATACTTCTGTAAGGACATGCAAATATCCCTGGACAAGAAATCAAATATAGAGTACCTAGAGAAAGAGTTCGGCCTGCACAAGTTTCTGCCTAAATCCGTGATCGAATCCATCAAACCAAAAGTATTGAAGAAGGCGATACAGCAGCAGTTTAAGAAGGTAACTTATTAATTGCTTAGGAGGATGACTGAAACGTTACATTGTAACCTCTCATACATTTATAATATACTTCACAATAGGTATAACGTACATCAGTGCCATAAATTAAAATGTATTTGTTAAAAAGGTATAATTTTTATTAAATCAAGTCAAGTAACAAATTTTTATTACATCCCGTCACTATATTTCATATTCATATGTCATACTCTATGCAGGCGTAACAGTACCAACATAATAATAAAACAAAAAATAAGTATCTTCACGCAATTCCCAATACAGGGGTACAGAGAGGTCTTGTCTAGACAATTAAGTCCTTTCGACCCACCTTCCACCGACGATATTTTCGGGACAACGTGACAGGTGGTGAGCCCGTCGCCGGCTTCGTCGCGGTTGAGTATCAACATATTTTACAATTTATGAAATTTTAAATAAAACGAATTTCGGATTTTATCGCGTTTTTAAATAGTTTTTACAAACTATTTTTACTTCCCCCTGTGACCACGGATGCTGTAAAGCATCCGAAACGTCGGAAAGTAAAAATAGTTTGTATAATATATAATTAGAAAATCTTAAAGTAATATAATTGAATTAATAAATAAATTTAATTAATTAACATTGAATATGGGCCAAATTAAAAGCATCTATTGCTGTCGAGCATGTATGCATACTCGTAATTTTATGGATATAAAATAGATAATGTTCCTCTTCCTATTCGATGTCTAGCAAACTACAAAACACTGTCGAACTTAGGCCTTCCCTGAAATTATCCTGCAATGAACGATACTGTGCCATTAACATCCATCGACCTTCCTCAATATAGTGCAGATCGTCACACCATCTCGTGTAGGGCCTACACTGTGTTTGTCTGTACAAAGTTGCCACTCGAGAAGCCTTATTCTCCAATGGTTGTCAATTCTACGAGCCAGTTACAAAGCACCCCGTGTTCTTACTTTACACTAATTATTACAAGATAGCTGAGTGTTTGTGCGAACTGTGTTCCAACACCAGAAGAGAGGCTCGTACCAATGATTTATCAAAACTTAGGTATTACACATAAATACGGCGACAACCATCTGTCACGTTGTCCCAAAACAGCTCCGACGAAATGTGGCTCGAAAGGACTAAATTGTCTAGACCTCTGTCTACTCCTGTATTGGGAAACGCGTGATGTTGTCCATATCTTTAAAATAATAAAATAAATATCTTCACGCAATTCCCAATACAGGGGTAGTCAGAGGTCTAGTCTAGACAATAAATTCCCTTCGATCCACCTTCCACCGAAGTAATTTTCGGGACAACGTGACAGGTGGTGAGCCCTGCCACCTGGAGATCGAACTCGGGTCTCTCGACTCGAAATTCCGATCACCCCAACCACTCGGCTATCGCGACACACACCTACACACCTATGTACGTATTAATGCGTCCTGCGCTGGCCCGTCAGGTTGCGAACCTGAGCGACGCGGAGTGCATGCTGCGCTACGTGGAGACAATGCACACGCACTACGGATACGACCGGGAGACCTTCACGGCGGCGCTGGGCGGCGGCTGGGCCATACCGGTCGAGCTGGCCATCGGACCGGACATAGGTCACTATACCGACCGCATTCTGTAGAAATTGAAATGGGACAGCCGCAGCGCCATGTTGTGACGTCACCACTGTAAATAGAGAGAGCGAGGCAAACGAGCAGGTGGCTCACGTGATGGTAAGTGATTACCTCCGACCATGAACACCCGCAATACCAGAGGCATAGCAGATGCGATGCCGGCCTTAGTCCCCCCCCCCCTCCCCAGAACAGTGGGAGGGGGGTGTTTGGGCCTCCGGTAACCTGCACTCACCAGACGAAACGCAGAAGTTTGTTAAATCATATGTAATATCATTGTTTGTCATGTTTGTTAAATCATAATTCATATTCATTGGGTTATCCATTGGAAAGACGTTTTATTTTTTTATATGTGTATTAATCGTCTAGACAAACCTGCAATGTAAAACACTTCTTCTTCTTTACAGCCTATCAAGAGTTCACTGCTAAACATAGGCCTCCCCCAAAATTTTCCACAACGTATGGTCCTCAGCCACCTGCATCCATCGACTCCATCACGTGGGGGCTTTGCCTGTACGAGGGTGTCACTCGTGAGCCGTTGGGAATGAAAGGTTCTCGAGTGGCAATGTAAATCACTATCTAAACACAAAATATTGTCGCATTCTTTGCGGTAGTTTTCAGGGATCTAACGTAAATCTCTATACATCATGCATGTATAGAGATATACATTACATCTATATAGATATACATTAGCTAACTTTAAGCAGTATTATTTACATCTAGTCTAACAGCCTTCGTGTCATCTAATATTTTCCAAAATGTTCCTGCCAAAAATCTTTACATCTATTATTAGTTTAGTAGTATCTATTATTAGTTTAGTAGTATCTATTATTAGTTTAGTAGTATCTATTATTAGTTTAGTAGTATCTATTATTACTAACATCTATTATTAGTAGGCAATTCTAAAGAATTTCCCTTTGGTTGCCTTCGATGACCCAACGGGAAGAAAGGAGATGGTAGATTTTGATTTTTACGTCAATACTTTATGAGCAATAATACGGTTTAGAATAAACAAATAAATAAATAAATATCTTCACGCAATTCCCAATACAGGGGTAGTCAGAGGTCTAGTCTAGACAATAAATTCCTTCGACCCACCTTCCGAAGATATTTTCGGGACAACGTGATAAGTGGTGAGCCCGTCGCCGTCTTTATTTTCAAGATAAAGATGTAATTCGTACATAAGTTTTAGAAAAACCTATTGGTACGAGCCTACCACCTGGGAATCGAACTCCGGGTCTCTCGACTCGAAATTCCGATCACCCCAACCACTGGCCTATCGATATAGCCGAGTTGTTGAGTTGTTGGTTGGGTTATTCGTTTTAGAGTTCACAATAATCTATTAAATAAGATTCTCGTGTCATGCTGTTGCTCACGATGCACTCTGAAACTACATGCGGTTGTATCTTTTCACGTTTTATTTCAATGTATGATGCGCTGGCATTTATATAGGATAATTTTTGTCAAGCATTTTATTATTATTATTAATTACAAAGGCCCTGCAGATGTAGCCCTGGCCAGCTAGTAAATTAAGTAAAAAATAAATATATAAATAAATATCTTCACGCAATTCCCAATACAGGGGTAGAAAGTGGTCTAATCTAGGCAATGAAGTCCTTCGACCCACCTTCCGAAGATATTTTCGGGACAACGTGATAAGTGGTGAGCCCGTCGCCGTCTTTATTTTCAAGATAAAGATGTAATTCGTACATAAGTTTTAGAAAAACCTATTGGTACGAGCCTACCACCTGGGAATCGAACTCGGGCCTTTGGACTCTAAATTCCGACCACCTAACCACTCGGCTATCGCGACACACACCTACACACCTATGTACGTATTAATGCGTCCTGCGCTGGCCCGTCAGGTTGCGAACCTGAGCGACGCGGAGTGCATGCTGCGCTACGTGGAGACAATGCACACGCACTACGGATACGACCGAGACCTTCACGGCGGCGCTGGGCGGCGGCTGGGCCATACCGGTCGAGCTGGCCATCGGACCGACATAGGTCACTATACCGACCGCATTCTGTAGAAATTGAAATGGGACAGCCGCAGCGCCATGTTGTGACGTCACCACTGTAAATAGAGAGAGCGAGGCAACGAGCAGGTGGCTCACGTGATGGTAAGTGATTACCTGACCATGAACACCCGCAATACCAGAGGCATAGCAGATGTGATGCCGGCCTGTCTTCTCCCTGTGAACAGTGGAGGGGGTGTTTGGGCTCGGTAACCTGCACTCACCAGACGAAACGCAGTTTGTTAAATCATATGTAATATCATTGTTTGTCATGTTTGTTAAATCATAATTCATATTCATTGGGTTATCCATTGGAAAGACGTTTATTTTTTTATATGTGTATTAATCGTCTAGACAAACCTGCAATGTAAAACACTTCTTCTTCTTTACAGCCTATCAAGAGTTCACTGCTAAACATAGGCCTCCCCCAAAATTTTCCACAACGTATGGTCCTCAGCCACCTGCATCCATCGACTCCATCACGTGGGGGCTTTGCCTGTACGAGGGTGTCACTCGTGAGCCGTTGGGAATGAAAGGTTCTCGAGTGGCAATGTAAATCACTATCTAAACACAAAATATTGTCGCATTCTTTGCGGTAGTTTTCAGGGATCTAACGTATAGAGATATACATCATGCATGTATAGAGATATACATTACATCTATATAGAGATATACATTAGCTAACTTTAAGCAGTTTTATTTACATCTAGTCTAACAGCCTTCGTGTCATCTAATATTTTCCAAAATGTTCCTGACAAAAATCTTTACATCTATTATTAGTTTAGTAGTATCTATTATTAGTTTAGTAGTATCTATTATTAGTTTAGTAGTATCTATTATTAGTTTAGTAGTATCTATTATTACTAACATCTATTATTAGTAGGCAATTCTAAAGAATTTCCCTTTGGTTGCCTTCGATGACCCAACGGGAAGAAAGGAGATGGTAGATTTTGATTTTTACGTCAATACTTTATGAGCAATAATACGGTTTAGAATAAACAAATAAATAAATAAATATCTTCACGCAATTCCCAATACAGGGGTAGAAAGTGGTCTAATCTAGGCAATGAAGTCCCTTCGACCCACCTTCCGAAGATATTTTCGGGACAACGTGATAAGTGGTGAGCCCGTCGCCGTCTTTATTTTCAAGATAAAGATGTAATTCGTACATAAGTTTTAGAAAAACCTATTGGTACGAGCCTACCACCTGGGAATCGAACTCGGGCCTTTGGACTCTAAATTCCGACCACCTAACCACTGGCCTATCGATATAGCCGAGTTGTTGGGTTGTTGGTTGGGTTATTCGCTTTAGAGTTCACAATAATCTATTAAATAAGATTCTCGTGTCATGCTGTTGCTCACGATGCACTCTGAAACTACATGCGGTTGTATCTTTTCACGTTTTATTTCAATGTATGATGCGCTGGCATTTATATAGGATAATTTTGGTCAAGCATTTTATTATTATTATTAATTACAAAGGCCCTGCAGATGTAGCCCTGGCCAGCTAGTAAATTAAGTAAAAAAATAAATATATAAATAAATATCTTCACGCAATTCCCAATACAGGGGTAGAAAGTGGTCTAATCTAGGCAATGAAGTCCTTCGACCCACCTTCCGAAGATATTTTCAGGACAACGTGATAAGTGGTGAGCCCGTCGCCGTCTTTATTTTCAAGATAAAGATGTAATTCGTACATAAGTTTTAGAAAAACCTATTGGTACGAGCCTACCACCTGGGAATCGAACTCGGGCCTTTGGACTCTAAATTCCGACCACCTAACCACTGGCCTATCGATATAGCCGAGTTGTTGGGTTGTTGGTTGGGTTATTCGTTTTAGAGTTCACAATAATCTATTAAATAAGATTCTCGTGTCATGCTGTTGCTCACGATGCACTCTGAAACTACATGCGGTTGTATCTTTTCACGTTTTATTTCAATGTATGATGCGCTGGCATTTATATAGGATAATTTTTGTCAAGCATTTTATTATTATTATTAATTACAAAGGCCCTGCAGATGTAGCCCTGGCCAGCTAGTAAATTAAGTAAAAAAATAAATATATAAATAAATATCTTCACGCAATTCCCAATACTGGGGTAGAAAGAGGTCTAGTCTAGACAATTAAGTCCCTTCGACCCACCTTCCACCGAAGATATTTTCGGGACAACGTGACATGTGGTGAGCCCGTCGCCGTCTTTATGTCCAAGCCAATGGTATAATTCGTACATAAGTTTTTGAAAAAACCCATTGGTACGAGCCAGCAACCTGGGGATCGAACTCAGCTCTATTGACTCGAATTCCAATCACCCAATCACTCAGCTATTGTCACTTGCATAATTGTATCATACACTTATCGTATTTATGTTATCACTACTCAATATTCCATATACTCTCGACTCGAAATTCCGACCACCCAACCACTCGGCTATCGTGACTTCTAACATATTAAGTTCCAGTATATTAAATGACGTTCTTTTAACAGATATATCGTACGTGTCGCACAAGGCCGGCGAGCCGCCGACGTATACGAAGATCGCTTCCTTCAGCGACATAGTGGCGCTGCAGACGCTCAAGTCCAACTGCACGCAGCCCTCGCAAACACAGGTGAGCCGCTGGACTCTTTCTATTCTTCTCTTTCTCTCATACTCACCAGTCAATGTCCTGGTGGTAAGTAGCATAGACTACAAACAAAACTATAGGAAAAAGTTTACCCATTCGGTTTGACCTCGAGAAATGGGAAAGAATGTCTCACTGTTCACATAATTGTGATCGTGCTTACTGAAGTGTGACGTCATCAAGATTTCAGCAATCGTGGAGCTTTGTTTGGTCAATTCACTAAGGTTCATAGACTACAAACAAAACTACAGGAAAAAGTTTACCCATTCGGTTTGACCTCGAGAAATGGGAAAGAATGTCTCACTGTTCACATAATTGTGATCGTGTTTACTGAATTGTGACGTCATCAAATAAAAATTATAAGTATTTTAGCAACTGTATAGCATATACAGATTTGTGCTATCAATAAGATAAGTCATGTTTTATAAAAAACATACAATGTCAAAGTCGAGTACCACAATTTTGGAACTTATAATTTACTAAGGCAACACAACAAAAACTCTTGCAGGACATGGGCCTGTCTCTTAAAGATTTTTATATACAATTACTAACGAAGCTATCTGTCGGTAGCCATTAACAATTTACTCAGTCGTCTCTTAAGACACCCATGGGAATAGAGTGTTTTCATTCTTACTCTGCCACCTCACATAACGATACGAATGTCATTTATTGGTACATTCATCAACACAGCTCACTCCCATGCGATTGGCCATAACCGATACGCTTGGCAAGCGGATTGACGATCACAGTTCTAGACAACTCTCATCTTTGACGCTGCTGCCCATTATCGTTCTGCTTAATTTTGATCTAGTAAATTTCGAAATTGTTTTCCCGCAATATGTTGGTAGACAAAAAGGCTTATTGAAAAGTCACGATAGCCGAGTGGTTGGGTGGTTGGAATTTCGAGTCATGAGACCCGAGTTCGATCCCCAGGTGGCAGGCTCGTACCAATGGGTTTAGTCAAAACTTATGTACGAATTATATCGTTGGCTTGACATTGAGGCGGCCACGGGCTCACCACGTCACGTTGTCCCAAAAATATTTTCGGTGGAAGGTTGGTCGGAACGACTTTGTCTAGACCTCTGTCTACCCCTGTATTGGGAATGGCGTGAAAGCTTATTCCCTTAGTCGCCTCTTACGACACCCACGGGAAGTATGGTGGTATATCCTAACGCCGTAACCAAAGCATTGGCACATCAAGTCATAGTGTTTTTGAAAAACCCATTGGTACGAGCCAGCAACCTGGGGATCGAACTCAGCTCTATTGACTCGAATTCCAATCACCCAATCACTCAGCTATTGTCACTTGCATAATTGTATCATACACTTATCGTATTTATGTTATCACTACTCAATATTCCATATACTCTTGGTCCAAGCCTACGATATAACTCTTACATAGCCTGCCACCTGGGGATCGAACTCAGCTCTATTGACTCGAATTCCAATCACCCAATCACTCAGCTATTGTCACTAGCATGATATTATAATTCGCGCAGAATTGTATCATACACTTATCGTATTTATGTTATCACTACTCAATATTACATATACTCTTGGTCCAAGCCTACGATATAACTCTTACATAGCCTGCCACCTGGGGATCGAACTCAGCTCTATTGACTCGAATTCCAATCACCCAATCACTCAGCTATTGTCACTTGCATAATTGTATCATACACTTATCGTATTTATGTTATCACTACTCAATATTACATATACTCTTGGTCCAAGCCTACGATATAACTCTTACATAGCCTGCCACCTGGGGATCGAACTCAGCTCTATTGACTCGAATTCCAATCACCCAATCACTCAGCTATTGTCACTTGCATAATTGTATCATACACTTATCGTATTTATGTTATCACTACTCAATATTACATATACTCTTGGTCCAAGCCTACGATATAACTCTTACATAGCCTGCCACCTGGGGATCGAACTCAGCTCTATTGACTCGAATTCCAATCACCCAATCACTCAGCTATTGTCACTAGCATGATATTATAATTCGCGCAGAATTGTATCATACACTTATCGTATTTATGTTATCACTACTCAATATTCCATATACTCTCGACTCGAAATTCCGACCACCCAACCACTCGGCTATCGTGACTTCTAACATATTAAGTTCCAGTATATTAAATGACGTTCTTTTAACAGATATATCGTACGTGTCGCACAAGGCCGGCGAGCCGCCGACGTATACGAAGATCGCTTCCTTCAGCGACATAGTGGCGCTGCAGACGCTCAAGTCCAACTGCACGCAGCCCTCGCAAACACAGGTGAGCCGCTGGACTCTTTCTATTCTTCTCTTTCTCTCCCACTCACCAGTCAATGTCCTGGTGGTAAGTAGCATAGACTACAAAGAAAATTACATTGGAAAAACGTTACGCGTGGACTGAGGTTTCTCACTTCACTGTCCACATAATTGTGATCGTGCTTACTGAAGTGTGACGTCATCAAAGATTTCAGCAATCGTGGAGCTTTGTTTGGTCAATTCACTAAGGTTCATAGACTACAAACAAAACTATAGGAAAAAGTTTACCCATTCGGTTTGACCTCGAGAAATGGGAAAGAATGTCTCACTGTTCACATAATTGTGATCATGTTTACTGAAATGTGACGTAATAACAATTATAAGTATTTTAGCAATCGTATAGCATATACAGATTTGTGCTATCAATAAGATAAGTCATGTTTTATAAAAAACATACAATGTCAAAGTCGAGTACCACAATTTTGGAACTTATAATTTACTAAGGCAACACAACAAAAACTCTTGCAGGACATGGGCCTGTCTCTTAAAGAGATTTCTATATATAATTACTAACGAAGCTATCTGTCGGTAGTCATTAACAATTTACTCAGTCGTCTCTTAAGACACCCATGGGAATAGAGTGTTTTCATTCTTACTCTGCCACCTCACATAACGATACGAATGTCATTTATTGGTACATTCATCAACACAGCTCACTCCCATGCGATTGGCCATAACCGATACGCTTGGCAAGCGGATTGACGATCACAGTTCTAGACAACTCTCATCTTTGACGCTGCTGCCCATTATCGTTCTGCTTAATTTTGATCTAGTAAATTTCGAAATTGTTTTCCCGCAATATGTTGGTAGACAAAAAGGCTTATTGAAAAGTCACGATAGCCGAGTGGTTGGGTGGTTGGAATTTCGAGTCATGAGACCCGAGTTCGATCCCCAGGTGGCAGGCTCGTACCAATGGGTTTAGTCAAAACTTATGTACGAATTATATCGTTGGCTTGACATTGAGGCGGCCACGGGCTCACCACGTCACGTTGTCCCAAAAATATTTTCGGTGGAAGGTTGGTCGGAACGACTTTGTCTAGACCTCTGTCTACCCCTGTATTGGGAATGGCGTGAAAGCTTATTCCCTTAGTCGCCTCTTACGACACCCACGGGAAGTATGGTGGTATATCCTAACGCCGTAACCAAAGCATTGGCACATCAAGTCATAGTGTTTTGTGAAACTTGCAGAGCGGTTCGTGTGGCAAAGCAGCGCTGCAGCTACGTGTGAAGGGTGCGACGGAGACTCTCACCATAACGTGTAGCAGTGTGGAGGTAAATGTTTTTCCATAATTTCCCATATTTACTACACTTCTTCTTTATTGTTAAAGTCACGATAGCCGAGTTGTTGGGTGGTCGGAATTTCGAGTCGAGAGACCCGAGTTCGATCCCCAGGTGGCAGTACCAATGAGTTTTTCAAGAACTTATGTACGAATTTCATCGTTGGCTTGGACATAAAGGCGGCGACGGGCTCACCACCTGTCACGTTGTCCCGAAAATATCTTCGGTGGAAGGTGGGTCGAAGGGACTTAATTGTCTAGACCAGACCTCTGTCTACCCCTGTATTGGGAATTGCGTGAAGATATTTATTTATTATTTATTTATCTTCTTTATTCTCGCACTCTGGTAGGAGCAGTGGCTAAGAACGAGGAAGTCAGAAGACGAGTAGAGGTCCGTTTGTTAATAAATGTTGTTAAATTTAAGCGAAAAAATGTTTAAAATTTCAACTGACACGGGCGGGATTAGAACTCGCGAGTTTTGTTGTACTGTGGCTTTAAAATTATAAAAAATTGCACAATTAAGGATATTATTAACAGCGCGAACTCTTATTGTCAAATTAATTTTTCAAAGGAATTTTAAATAAAATAGAGAGCATCGCAACGATACGGTGGTGGCCACGGATTACTTTCTGGTAGTGTTAGTTATTTTTTTTATACTTTCAAATTTATTTAGTAACTTGCTAAATATTACTGTCACCAGTATGTTCATTCATTAACATTCAACGGACGTAGTAATGTAATAAAGAATATAATGTAGTTTAAGTAAATAATTTATGAATAAATAAGGATATTGTATGATTCTAAATCAATGATCGAATTATACAAGTTGTTATTATGACTATTTCGAGTTATTATGTGTTCCGTTTGACGTCCGAAGTCCCTTATGAGAGAGTACACCGTTTTCTTTCCATGTTTAGCCGCTAGATGTCGCTACTACCGCTACTTGACTTCCTACAAAGCGCCCTCTATACCTGTAAGCTATTTGGAGGGGTTACAAGCCGCCACTTTTTTTATCATTGTTGCGTCGTTTTTCAAACTGTGTAGTCGCTTATTGCGTATATTATATTATTAAAAGTGATTTCTACATAATAATAGTTTACAATTGTTAGTTGTGTTCATTGTTTACCGTTACTTGTTATTAAAATTTATTAATAGTGCTAAAGATTCTACATCAAGTGATAAGGAATCTTCAGATACGTCAGAGGAGGGACCATCGCCGAGGAAACCAATACTCAGGAATTGGATCAGAGATTCAATGTTTTATCGCAGAATTTGGTGAGTTATGTTAATAATATATTACGAGCTAACAATAGTACAGCAAATCAATCGAAGACACCAGTTTCTAATACGATGATACCTAACTTGTCGAAAATCGATGCGTGTACTAGTAGAAACAAAGAACCGAACGATAACATTTCGCTCGAAACTTTTTTACGCCTACCGCCATCATTAGGAGAAAAAATTAACATTTCTGATTTAAATGTTACAATTAAAGAACCCGCTATACCTAGGGCTTTACCTGAGCGTGTTATTTAAAAAAAACGAATGCCTTTCTTGCACAAAATGAGTATCAATTTAGCCTTGCAAAATTTAGTAGACTGGTCCACGCAGTCGGATGTACAACTTTCCCCTACATCAATTTATAGTAAATTTATTGAATTGTTTGGCGAAGCCTCTAGTTATAAGAGCACTTCTCAAGATATTTTACAAATTATTTGTGGCAAACGAGCCGAAGTTTTGGAACATCGGAGACGGGCATTGCTTAAGGGACTAAAAAGTAAATACGTACGTGAAGATATTACTAAAATTCCGCCCTCTGCAGATTACATGTTTAGCCCCTCTGTTTTATCTAACTACATACAAAAAATACCACCCAAAGCAATAATGAAATTGATTTCTGGTGCTCGAATACCATTCAATCAAACTCCTCCACTAGTATTACCGCCAATAAATATTTTAAGGAAGAACCAAATACCAGTTTCGCCAGAAATGTCTTCAGAGATTCTGTCGACGCTGCAACATCACATATTAGAACCAGCGCCTGGACGACAGAAGTTCTTCGGGCTATGGGTTTTCGCCTAGTAGTGTATTAAGACGATTACCTCCTAGTGAACCAGTCCCAAATGATGCTCAAAGAGCAAGTTCGCACTGCGATCAGATTTTTGAGCAGTTTAGGTTGGTGTGTCAACCACGAGAAATCGATTACAACACCGACGAAGGTAATAGATTTCTTAGGCATAATATGGGATGCACAACACAAACTCTCTGCCGAAAGACAAAATAGGCAAAATCCGCCAGAGCTTATTAACTCTCCTCGCTGTCGGCAGTTGGAACCTCAGCAGGCTCAACGCCTCTTAGGTCATATTAACTTTGCAACTTTCATCAACCATCGGGGAAGGTTGCATTGCCGCACGTTACACTGACACAGCAATACTCTGCGCAACACTCCGCGTATACAGCAGATATTCCCGGAGACGGTGCGCTTGGAGATGGAATGGTGGTTAAAGAATATTACAAAAAAGACTTTGATTCCATCCAAAACGCCTACCAACCCACTATATCGTCACAGATGCATCGGATGTCCAGTGGGGAGCAGTAGTAAACAATGTCAAGATACAAGGGTCTTAGAATTATCACCAAAACAGCTGGCATTGCAATTTAAAGGAAATGTAATCTATAATATCGGCAATATCAAGACAAGCCAAACAGTTAAGAAACTCTCGAGTAGTTGTACAGAGCGACAACAAGACCGTAATATTACATAAAAAACGAAGGAAGCACTCCATCTCAACGTCTCTTAAAACTAACTCACTACCTTCCGGGAGTGTACAACACGGAGGCCGATCAACTCTCTCGCAATCGCGACGGCTCCGAATGGCACCTAAAACGAGAGGCAACTCGAGATATATTCGCTCTTCTGGGCACCCCAGAGATAGATCTATTTGCCTCTCAAAATGCACACGTCGTGCCAGATTATGTGTCGCTCGACTTATCCGACTCGAACGCTTGCTATCACGACGCGTTCAGCAGATATTGGCATTACGAACTGGGTTGGATCTTTCCTCCACCGGGATTGATGCCTCGGGTGCTGCAACATTTGAACACCGCATCGGGTCGGTTTATCATAATAGCACCCAAGTGGGAGAAGCCCTTTTGGCGACCGGATCTCCAAAGTCGAGCGCTAACACGCCCGATGAAAATCAATCGCCTAGAGATAATGCTAATAGACACCAAGTCAAATCTACCTCCAGCTCATGTCAGCAGTCTTCACTTGGAGGCTTGGCTAATTTTGGGTGGGATTCCTTCACAGAAAGCTGGTCCGATCAGGAAAGAGAGCTTCTTCTGTCCTGTTGGAGAGCTTCTACTCTAAAGACTTATGTCCCAATCTGGAATAAGTGGTCTCGTTGGTGCCTTAAGAACGAAATTAATTGTCGTTTACCGCAGGCTACCGATGTGGCCAGATATTTAGCTTATTTACACTTGACTGAGAATCTTGCCTATCGCACCATTTTAGTATATAAATTGGTCATTGCATCTATTTGTGAAACTATATCTAATATTAGTATTTCATCTAGTCACATTGTTAAGCATATTTTGAAGGCAATATCCTTAGCTAAGCCGACTCCGCCAAAAGTTCCAATATGGGATGCAAGGATAGTTATTAATTATTTAAAAAATTCTAACCTGAATATGGACAACCTATATGAAGTTTCAAGACACACTGCTACTGTTCTTTTACTAGCTTCTGGTCGCAAGGTGCATGATTTGACCTTGCTTCATATAGACAGCGAGCATTATGTAGCTAACGGAAGTTCCATTTCCTTGCATCCTACCTTCGGGTTCAAAACAGACTCCTTGTCGCACAGACAATCAAGCTGGACCTTGTTAAGCTCGCCTCACTCGAATATAGATCCTGTTTTTTGCATTAGATCTTTGATTAGAAAATCAGCCCCAATTCGCGGTTTATTAACTAATTTATTTATTTCAATTAGATCTCCGCCTAGACCAGCTACCCCAACTATGATTGGTGGGTGGGTGAAGCGAGTTCTTTCCGATGCGAATATACAGGCTTCACCTGGCAGCTGTAGATCACAGTATCGTCTTTAAATTGGTTAGAATTATCCAATTAACGAAATTTTAGAGTAAGCAAATTGGCAACATGAAGGTACATTTAGGAAGTTTTATCTCAAGCCACTTGATAATTTAGTTAATAGTTTCTAAGTATTTTTCCATAAATTATCATAATTAATTTATGGAAAATTAATAAAGTAATGTTCAACCTTTACCTTAATTATTTAGTTTTAAGGTACAATTATTACGTCTGATATTAAATGATTATTTCTAATATCTATTAAACTTGTATCATATCACATTGTTGCGTTATTCACAATCCACCAGAAGATAACAGGTCTCTCATAAGGGACTTCGGACGTCAAACGGAACACATAATATAAAATTTTACCTACCAATAAAATTGTTATTTTGTTTCCAAAGACGTCCGAAGTCCCAGTGATGTCTTCCTGGTGTTCACCTACATCATTATGAGCCGAACAATGATCAAAAAAGTGGCGGCTTGTAACCACTCCAACTAGCTTACAGGTATAGAGGGCGCTTTGTAGGAAGTCAAGTAGCGGTAGTAGCGACATCTAGCGGCTAAACATGGAAAGAAAACGGTTTACTCTCTCATAAGGGACTTCGGACGTCTTTGGAAACCTTATAACATTTTATTGATAGGTAAAATTTTATATTAATGTCGAAATAGGCTGTAAAAAAGGATATCATAATCTTGTATTAGGGTCATTATTATTTTGTTTGAACTGTACGTCATTAGGATGCTCAAAGATGAAGTGTTACAAGTTTTCAAGTTTTTTGTTTGTCATTCGATGTATGTCTGTAAATATATGTAAATAGTTGTCAAATATACAGTAAACACCGATTCTCTCGATGTAACGTGTATAATCGATTCATCATAATTATCGATTTCCTTACAGGCCGCGGAAAGCTTAGCGGACTTAGTGGATGGCTACTGTAGACTGGTGACTGACTCGCAGACTTCTCTTTGGAACAGAACAAGTAATTACTTATTTTATTTAACATATAGTTGTTAATATTGATGTTTATTTAGTAGCCTACGTAATATTAAACAACCTTTGGGGGTTTTAACATGTTTGCCCTGAACAATCTTTATGTATTATATTATATAAACATTTTACTAACTAACTGTTATGTTTACAACTATTATTTTGTACTAATTATTCACTAAATAATGCATAAAAACCTTTTCTTACCACGAGTACCTTAAAAGGCGACCGAAAAAGGGGATAACTATTTCAAATACACCAGATCATATTTATGCAGAGCGATGATGGCAGCACCGTCTAAGGTGGAATATATCTGTTACTGCCATCGCCAATCCGCTTGCCATGCATGGCTGTTATGGTCGATTCCGATTCGAAAAGGCAAAACTGCAGCAAGTACACGTTAAAAAATAATATTCGAGCTCATTTCTTGAAATATTTATTCATGCATGTATCATCCATTAATATATATTTTATGCATGTATGTAAGTTTAACTATATGTCTTTTTGTATAAATAATTTTACTTTATACAAATATTTTTTTACTTTTAGAATGACTGGCAGAGAAAGTTTTTAGCATTAAGTCCCTCTTCTTGTTCTTAATCACGCATTTCCCAATACAGGGGTAGCCAGAGATTAAGACAATTCAATCCCTTCGTCTCACATTTCACAGGAGCTTATTTTGGAACAACGTTACTGGTGATGAGCCTGTCGCCGTCTTTATGTCCAAGCCGACGATATAAATAGTACATAAACTTCGAAAAAACACTACTCGTTTACGAGTCTACCTTCACGGGATAGATCTAGGGTCTCTTAACTCGAATTGCGATTTCCCAACCACTCGGCTATCGTGACTAATAATCGTATATCGTTCTTAATCAAATTTGTGTATAATTCTTTGCAAGCAACCGTTTGGAAGCAACTGAACTGCCAGTGTAAAAGTAAGTGGCATTTAAGATAGAGGAATTTATATATATATATATATATATATATATATATATATATATATATATATATATATATATATATATATATATATATATATATATATATATATATATATATATATATATATATATATATATATATATATATATATATATATATATATATATATATATATATATATATATATATATATATATATATATATATATATATATATATATATATATATATATATATATATATATATATATATATATATAAATTTTGTTCAAAAACATCTCGGCATAAGCTAAGCATTGTGGTCTTTATCAATGTAGTATAAATCAATAGCGAATTATTCCCTTTATTTGTATGAATGTGTTCATCTATTCACGCATTCCCAATTCTGGATACAGCGGGGCTCATTTAAGACAACGTGACAGGTAGTGAGTTTATCGTCATCTTGTGTTCAAGCCAACTATACAAATCGTACATAATATTCGAAAAATACTCATTGGTATGAAGCAACGAACTCACAATCTCCTGATTTCAATTGCGATCACCCATTCACTCGTCATTCGTGGCATAATATGAATATTACCACGAGTATATTGAGACAGACAGTCATCTATAATTTTGATATCATTAGTATTTGAGTATGTGAGTAAGAACATTTGTTTTTCAGCGGAAATGAGCAGCAGCTCATCGGAAGGCAAGACGAGCTCTTGGGAAGCAAACACGGCGACAATACTATCGGAGGACTACGCGGAAATTGTGGACGACGACGCGGATTATTCCACGCCGGCCGGTGAGTCTATAGAAAATAAAATAAATAAATATCTTCACGCAACTCCCAATACAGGGGTAGACAGAGGTCTAGTCTAGACGATTCAGTCTCTTCGACCCACCTTCCACCGAAGATATTTTCGGGACAACGTGACAGGTGGTGAGCCCGTAGCCGTCTACACGTCCAAGCATATATTCATTATATTCTTATATTCACATTATATTCTTATGTACGAATATATATATCCAAGCATATATATATATTCGTACATAAGTTTTTGAAAAACCCATTGGTACGTGCCTGCCACCTGGGTATCGAACTCGGGTCTCTCGACTTGAAATTCCGACATCGTTCCGATATCGTGACGTGAGTCTATAGCACGTAGATTAACCTATACATATAAATAAAATTGCGAGTGTCTGTAATAGTGAAATAACCGTTTTTTACTACATGCATATGAATATATAGATACGATACATATAACAAAATATTTTTTTATTTATTTCCGTCTGTCTGTTCGTTCCGGCTAATCTCTGTAACGGCTGGACCAATTTCATCAGGACTTTCACTGACAGATAGCTAATGTTATAAGGAGTAACATAGGCTTAACTTTTATTTTAGAAACATAATTAGGGTTCCGTATTAAGAGTTAAACTGCGGGCAAAGCCGCGGGGGGCAGCTACATAGATCCCAAGTTGAGTAGCTGGAACTCTTGTTTTCGGTAAGTGGAAGGTAACACATACACTCGAACCCCGAGACAATATAGAAGAAGTTGTTTTCTTTTTTTTTTGTTTTCTACATTAACTCATCCGTAAATCGAACCTAAGACCTAAGAGCTGGCGACAATGTCGAGATTTTTGTACTATAATCAATTGGGTTGCTAAAAGGACTGTCTACAGTGAGGGGTTCTTATCAAATACTAGTTGAAACCTGCAACCCTATGCTGTGCAATCTTTGTTATGATTAGAGGAGTAAATATATCATAGCCTAAAGTTTCTGGTATGGTTTTAATTAAATATAACATGTTAAAAATGTTTACTTAATCCATCGACTACTTTTAGAGTCTCACAAACAAACGGTTGCTAATTTTTTTGGTCTAACTGGCATTAATTGATGTTTGGCAGAGATTGGCAAAGGTTTACATTTTGTTATTAAGTTAAAGATACATTTAAAAACTCAACTAACCCTGCAGGGATTAAAACCTGTGACGTTTGCTGTACCGTGGCGATGCTCTTACGTCCGAGCCACCGTTTCATACATACATCAGTAGAGACTTTAAATCTTTTAAACTTATCAAGTTAATTTTTTACATTCTCTTTAATTTAATAAAAAAAAAGTCCACCATGAATTGTATTCTTAAAAATTCAACAAAAATTGCATCACAAAAGTTCACATTTGTTATAACAATCCACCTTTAAGAAATCGGATTTCAAATAGTTGACAGTTTTTCCTGTCTTAAGTGTTCAGGTCTGGGAAAAATTCGTGCTTTAAATCACAAAAAGGGATGAGAGGAAGTTGTGTTTAAAAAATCGCGCATGCGCCTAAGGAAGTTTGTTATACGAAGGATAAAATTCGTATCAGTGAATTAAGAAAACAAATCCTTTGAATATTATAATATTTTGTGATTTTACTTATCCCATTTTGTTAAAATTAATTTCCATTTATATACGTGGTTAATTAAAGATATAATGTAGAGGATATATATATATATATATATATATATATATATATATATATATATATATATATATATATATATATATATATATATATATATATATATATATATATATATATATGAATATAACGAAACAAGTATGTGAAGATCGTAGCAAGTGGAAAGAAGTGGTCTCTGCCTACCCCTACGGGAAAGAGGCGTGATTATATGTATATGTATGTTAAATTCGGGAGTGTATATAAAATAAGTAAGACTGCACATTTAAGCTTATTGTTATGTAATTGGGCAATTTAATAAAAGTGTAAGTTTGTAGTGTAAAAGTATGAAACAGAAATTCAGAAAATAAATATAAATATCTTCACGCAATTCTCAATACAGGGGTAGACAGAGGTCGAGTCTAGACAATTAAGTCCCTTCGACCCACCTTCCACCGAAGATATTTTCGGGACAACGTGACAGGTGGTGAGCCCGTCGCCGTCTTTATGTCCAAGCCAACGATATTCGTACATAAGTTTTTGAAAAACCCATTGGTACGAGCCTACCAACTGGGTATCGAACTCGGGTCTATTGACTCGAAATTCCGACCACCCAACCACTCGGCTATCGTGACTTTTTGTTGTTAAAGTTAATTTCCAGTTATATAAGTGGTTAATTAATTTTTTAATCATCTATTAAATACTACCATCACCACTGCGCACATTCAACGTACGTAGTATTGAATCAGTTTGTCAATAAAGAATATAATGTAGATGAGTACGAATAAATAATATTATTGATTAATGATTAACACATATTATCAGTGATGTTTATTTTGTTTGATGTTTATATAATGTTTGAATGTTTATTTTAACGTGATAATTGTACCAGATCCTTTATTTTGGAGAAAACCATGTCCTGCAGTGATTTTTTAAAGGCCGTTGAATACGTTACGTCAATAAACGTAAATTTCTTTGTTTGTTACAGTCCGTGACTACGAGCTAGTTAGAAATCAAATCGAACTCACCGGCATCATCGGAGAGGGGCAGTTCGGTGATGTACACAAAGGTGAGACTTATAATACAATAAAAAAATATCTTCACGCCGTTCCCAATACATGGGTAGACAGAGGTCTAGTCTAGACAATTAAGTCCCTTCGACCCTCCTTCCACCGAAGATATTTTCGGGACAACGTGACAGGTGGTGAGCCCGTCGCCGTCTTTATGTCCAAGCTAACGATATGAATCGTACATAGGTTTTGAAATAACGAAACCCATTGATACGAGCCTGCCACCAGGGGATCGATATCGGCTATCGTGACTTTTTTTTATAATACAATAGACATATGATATGATAAAGTAGGGGTAGACAGAGATCATTTCTTTTGGATTGTAACGATCCTAGTATGCTTCTTTCCTTCCTCCATTTTCATCGATGTTTTGATAAATGAAAATATGTTAAAGGTACATTTAATAGGAACTCTATTCAAAACGTCTAATTCGAAAGGCCATAAAGCATAGAGAAGAAATAAATAAATAAAACATTTGACTGTGGTACATTATTTTTTTTTAAATAATAACCACTTTTGGACAAAAGACCACAATTGGGTAGACCTGCGACGCGTTTAAAATAAGAGTGGCTGATAACTGACCGCTCGCTAAACGTGAGACTTGTGGCAAATTCTTATTGTGGGAGAGGCCTATTTCACGCTCTTTATTACTGTTGAAGTGGCTAATGTGTTTTTGAAGCGAAATCTTCCTCTGGCGCAACCTGTATTTTGTTTTCTAGGCTTGTTCAGTGCCTAGAAAAAAAACGCACAGTTATGTACGCTCGTTCGGGTAAAGTCGGCTCGAGTCGGCTAAGAGAGCGAGAAGGATATAGTTGACGCATTTCTGCTGTTTTGTAAGCACTCAACGGAACTGAGCTATCAAGTTTTCACTTCTATAAAGTAGTCTTAATCTTAAACCCCATTTTATTTGTTAATAAAAAATATCTTCACGCCACTTCTAATACTGGGGTAGACAGAGGTCTAGACCATTAGGTGTTTTCCACTTAAGAATTTTTTTGGGAAAACATGACCATGAAATGATGGTGAGCCTGCCACCGTCTTTATATCCAAGCCAACGATATAATGCGCGCATAAGTTTTAAAAAAACCACTGGTACGAGCCTCGAGGATCGAACTCGGATCTCTTGTCTGGAATTCCGATCAACCAACCAACCAACAACGTGCGAGCCTCGAGGATCGAACTCGGGTCTCTAGTCTGGGATTCCGATCAATCAACCACTGTACCATCGAGAGCTCGTGGTGGCAGCGTCGCTAATCCCCGTGGCACGTGGCAGGCACGTGCCGCGTGACGTCTGCCAACCACCCGTCGCTGCGGCGGCAGCTGGCGCTGCAGCGGCAGGCCGGCCGCAGCGCCGGCGGCGACTTCCTGCTGCACGTCGCCGTCAAGACCTGCAAGATGGACGCCGACCTGGACACCGCCGAGAAGTTTCTGGAAGAAGCCTGTTAGTTGCTCTCACCGTTTTCGAAGATTTCCGTTTTAAGCATGGGGAAATTGTGAACGTGAGGTTGTCATTGTGTTGCCAGCTCTGTAGCTCTGGTGCGATTTCCGGAAAACGCTCTTTCTCACATTGTATCGAGTCTGGGGTTTATGTGGTACCTCCGTTGTTTCTGATTCCATAACACAAGTGCTTAAGCTACTTTCTTTAGGATCAGAACAATGTATAAAATAAATACATCATTATACTATTTATGTATGTATTCTTTATTTTACAAAAACACACGTCATCTACTCAAAATATACAAAGACTGTTGTAATATGTTGTCCCTTTATTGGTAAATATGTTTTTTTTTTTTAATTACGATGCTCACGCACAAGCGACTGACTATACTCTAAATAAAATAAATAAATAAATATCTTCACTCCATTCCCAATACAGGGGTAGACAGAGTCTAGTCTAGGAAATTAAGTCCCTTTGACCCACCTTCCACCGAAGATATTTTCGTGACAACGCGACAGGTGGTGAGCCCGTCGCCGTCTTTATGTCTAAGCCAATGATATAATTCGTACATAGGTTTTGAAAAAATCCATTGGTACGAGCCTGCCACCAGGGGATCGATATCGGCTATCGTGACTTTTTATAATACAATAAAAATATCTTCACGCCGTTCCCAATACATGGGTAGACAGAGGTCTAGTCTAGACAATTAAGTCCCTTCGACCCTCCTTCCACCGAAGATATTTTCGGGACAACGTGACAGGTGGTGAGCCCGTCGCCGTCTTTATGTCCAAGCTAACGATATGAATCGTACATAGGTTTTGAAATAACGAAACCCATTGATACGAGCCTGCCACCAGGGGATCGATATCGGCTATCGTGACTTTTTTTTATAATACAATAGACATATGATATGATAAAGTAGGGGTAGACAGAGATCATTTCTTTTGGATTGTAACGATCCTAGTATGCTTCTTTCCTTCCTCCATTTTCATCGATGTTTTGATAAATGAAAATATGTTAAAGGTACATTTAATAGGAACTCTATTCAAAACGTCTAATTCGAAAGGCCATAAAGCATAGAGAAGAAATAAATAAAATAAAACATTTGACTGTGGTACATTATTTTTTAAATAATAACCACTTTTGGACAAAAGACCACAATTGGGTAGACCTGCGACGCGTTTAAAATAAAAGTGGCTGATAACTGACCGCTCGCTAAACGTGAGACTTGTGGCAAATTCTTATTGTGGGAGAGGCCTATTTCACGCTCTTTATTACTGTTGAAGTGGCTAATGTGTTTTTGAAGCGAAATCTTCCTCTGGCGCAACCTGTATTTTGTTTCCTAGGCTTGTTCAGTGCCTAGAAAAAAAACGCACAGTTATGTACGCTCGTTCGGGTAAAGTCGGCTCGAGTCGGCTAAGAGAGCGAGAAGGATATAGTTGACGCATTTCTGCTGTTTTGTAAGCACTCAACGGAACTGAGCTATCAAGTTTTCACTTCTATAAAGTAGTCTTAATCTTAAACCCCATTTTATTTGTTAATAAAAAATATCTTCACGCCACTTCTAATACTGGGGTAGACAGAGGTCTAGACCATTAGGTGTTTTCCACTTAAGAATTTTTTTGGGAAAACATGACCATGAAATGATGGTGAGCCTGCCACCGTCTTTATATCCAAGCCAACGATATAATGCGCGCATAAGTTTTAAAAAAACCACTGGTACGAGCCTCGAGGATCGAACTCGGATCTCTTGTCTGGAATTCCGATCAACCAACCAACCAACAACGTGCGAGCCTCGAGGATCGAACTCGGGTCTCTAGTCTGGGATTCCGATCAATCAACCACTGTACCATCGAGAGCTCGTGGTGGCAGCGTCGCTAATCCCCGTGGCACGTGGCAGGCACGTGCCGCGTGACGTCTGCCAACCACCCGTCGCTGCGGCGGCAGCTGGCGCTGCAGCGGCAGGCCGGCCGCAGCGCCGGCGGCGACTTCCTGCTGCACGTCGCCGTCAAGACCTGCAAGATGGACGCCGACCTGGACACCGCCGAGAAGTTTCTGGAAGAAGCCTGTTAGTTGCTCTCACCGTTTTCGAAGATTTCCGTTTTAAGCATGGGGAAATTGTGAACGTAAGGTTGTCATTGTGTTGCCAGCTCTGTAGCTCTGGTGCGATTTCCGGAAAACGCTCTTTCTCACATTGTATCGAGTCTGGGGTTTATGTGGTACCTCCGTTGTTTCTGATTCCATAACACAAGTGCTTAAGCTACTTTCTTTAGGATCAGAACAATGTATAAAATAAATACATCATTATACTATTTATGTATGTATTCTTTATTTTACAAAAACACACGTCATCTACTCAAAATATACAAAGACTGTTGTAATATGTTGTCCCTTTGTTGGTAAATATGTTTTTTTTTTTAATTACGATGCTCACGCACAAGCGACTGACTATACTCTAAATAAATAAAACATTTGACTGTGGTACATTATTTTTTAAATAATAACCACTTTTGGACAAAAGACCACAATTGGGTAGACCTGCGACGCGTTTAAAATAAGAGTGGCTGATAACTGACCGCTCGCTAAACGTGAGACTTGTGGCAAATTCTTATTGTGGGAGAGGCCTATTTCACGCTCTTTATTACTGTTGAAGTGGCTAATGTGTTTGAAGCAGAAGTCTTCCTCTGGCGCAACCTGTATTTTGTTTCCTAGGCTTGTTCAGTGCCTAGAAAAAAAAACACTTTGATTATGTACGCTCGCGTTCGGAGTAAGAAGTCGGCTCCAGAGTCGGCTTTGAAGGCAGAAAGGATATAGTTGACGCATTTCTGCTGTTTTGTAAGCACTCAGCAGGACAGGAGCGCTCGGGGTTTTACTTCCTGTAAAGTAGTGTAATCTTAAACCCAAGAACTTGTTGTTAATAAAAAATATCTTCACGCCACTTCTAATACTGGGGTAGACAGAGGTCTGAACCATTAGGTGTTTTCACTTAAGGAACACACAGGAAAAGCACTTGGCCATGAAATGATGGTGAGCCTGCCACCGTCTTTATATCAAGCCAACGATATAATGCGCGCATAAGTTTTAAAACCACTGGTACGAGCCTCGAGGATCGAACTCGGATCTCTTGTCTGGAATTCCGATCAATAACCAACCAACAACATTACGAGCCTCGAGATCGGAGCTCGGGATCTCTAGTGCGGGTTTCGATCCAATCGCCACTGCCCGTAAGGCTCGTGGTGGCAGCGTCCTTAATCCCGTGGCACGTAGCAGGCGTACGCGTCACCAACCACCCGTCGCGCTACGGCAGCTGGCTACCAGCGGCAGGCGCGCAGCGCGGCGGCGCTACGCGTCGCCGTCAAGACCACACTGCAAGATGGTTGCCGACCTGGACACCGCCGAAGTTTCTGGAAGAAGCCTGTTAGTTGCTCTCCACCGTTTTCGAAGATTTTGGGTTAAGCATGGGGAAATTGTGAACGTGAGGTTGTCATTGTGTTGCCAGCTCTGTAGCTCTGGTGCGATTTCCGGAAGCGCTCTTTCTCATTGTATCGAGTCTTTTGGGGTTTGTGTGGTACCTCGTTTGATTCATAACTTTAAATTAACTGGCCTTCTGCACTGCGCTTTTGGGATCAGAACAATGTATAAAATAAATACATCATTATACTATTCAATGTATTCTTTATTTTACAAAAACACACGTCATCTACTCAAAATATACAAAGACTGTTGTAATATATTTGTCCTTTGTTGGTAAATATGTTTTTTTAATTACGATGCTCACGCACAAGCGACTGACTATACTCTAAATAAAATAAAATAAAATAAATATCTTCACGCCACTTCTAATACTGGGGTAGACAGAGTGCAATCACAGGAAATTAGTCCCTTTGACCCACCTTCCACCGAAGATATTTTCGTGACAACGCGACAGGTGGTGAGCCCGTCGCCGTCTTTATGTCTAAGCCAATGATATAATTCGTACATAGGTTTTGAAAAAATCCATTGGTACGAGCCTCGAGGATCGAACTCGGGTCTCTTGACTCGAAGTTCCGACCACTCGGCTATCGTGACTTCTATACTCTAGATTCAAATATTTCTGAAACTACAACACGTTTAATTAATACGAATGAAATACTTACGCGGATAACTAACCTATATACGATTTTATTATTTTTTTAAGACAACCTTCGTGGGCGAGTGGCGTCGGCATCGGTTTTCAAGGTGTCGCCAACTCGAGGTCCTGGGGTCGATTCCCGGTCGGGGCAATGTAGAAAAATCACTTTTTCGACATTTTCTCGGGTCTGGGTGTTTGTGGTGCCTTCGTTGTTTCCGATACCCATACCACAAGTGCTTTAGCATCTTACATTCTGATCGGAGCAATGTATGTGATGTTGTCCCTATCTATATATGTATTTATTTATTTATTTATTTATTTATTTATTTATTTATTTATTTATTTATTTATTTATTTATTTATTTATTTATTTATTTATTTATTTATTTATTTATTTATTTATTTATTTATTTATTTATTTATTTATTTATTTATTTATTTATTTATTTATTTATTTATTTATTTATTTATTTATTTATTTATTTATTTATTTATTTATTTATTTATTTATTTATTTATTTATTTATTTATTTATTTATTTATTTATTTATTTATTTATTTATTTATTTATTTATTTATTTATTTATTTATTTATTTATTTATTTATTTATTTATTTATTTATTTATTTATTTATTTATTTATTTATTTATTTATTTATTTATTTATTTATTTATTTATTTATTTATTTATTTATTTATTTATTTATTTATTTATTTATTTATTTATTTATTTATTTATTTATTTATTTATTTATTTATTTATTTATTTATTTATTTATTTATTTATTTATTTATTTATTTATTTATTTATTTATTTATTTATTTATTTATTTATTTATTTATTTATTTATTTATTTATTTATTTATTTATTTATTTATTTATTTATTTATTTATTTATTTATTTATTTATTTATTTATTTATTTATTTATTTATTTATTTATTTATTTATTTATTTATTTATTTATTTATTTATTTATTTATTTATTTATTTATTTATTTATTTATTTATTTATTTATTTATTTATTTATTTATTTATTTATTTATTTATTTATTTATTTATTTATTTATTTATTTATTTATTTATTTATTTATTTATTTATTTATTTATTTATTTATTTATTTATTTATTTATTTATTTATTTATTTATTTATTTATTTATTTATTTATTTATTTATTTATTTATTTATTTATTTATTTATTTATTTATTTATTTATTTATTTATTTATTTATTTATTTATTTATTTATTTATTTATTTATTTATTTATTTATTTATTTATTTATTTATTTATTTATTTATTTATTTATTTATTTATTTATTTATTTATTTATTTATTTATTTATTTATTTATTTATTTATTTATTTATTTATTTATTTATTTATTTATTTATTTATTTATTTATTTATTTATTTATTTATTTATTTATTTATTTATTTATTTATTTATTTATTTATTTATTTATTTATTTATTTATTTATTTATTTATTTATTTATTTATTTATTTATTTATTTATTTATTTATTTATTTATTTATTTATTTATTTATTTATTTATTTATTTATTTATTTATTTATTTATTTATTTATTTATTTATTTATTTATTTATTTATTTATTTATTTATTTATTTATTTATTTATTTATTTATTTATTTATTTATTTATTTATTTATTTATTTATTTATTTATTTATTTATTTATTTATTTATTTATTTATTTATTTATTTATTTATTTATTTATTTATTTATTTATTTATTTATTTATTTATTTATTTATTTATTTATTTATTTATTTATTTATTTATTTATTTATTTATTTATTTATTTATTTATTTATTTATTTATTTATTTATTTATTTATTTATTTATTTATTTATTTATTTATTTATTTATTTATTTATTTATTTATTTATTTATTTATTTATTTATTTATTTATTTATTTATTTATTTATTTATTTATTTATTTATTTATTTATTTATTTATTTATTTATTTATTTATTTATTTATTTATTTATTTATTTATTTATTTATTTATTTATTTATTTATTTATTTATTTATTTATTTATTTATTTATTTATTTATTTATTTATTTATTTATTTATTTATTTATTTATTTATTCGGCTCGTGACTTTTAGCTTCGGTCGTTAGAAAGAATTGATTAGAAGGAAGGTGAAGAGAGAAGAAGGATAGAAGGATTATGCCTGAGGCTATATGCAATTATTTATGTGATTAATATGAATGTTATGTATGATAAATACTCTAAATAAATAAATAAAATAAAATAAAATAAAATAAAATAAAATAAAATAAAATAAAATAAAATAAAATAAAATAAAATAAAATAAAATAAATAAATATCTTCACGCCACTTCTAATACTGGGGTAGACAGAGTCTAGTCTAGGAAATTAAGTCCCTTTGACCCACCTTCCACCGAAGATATTTTCGTGACAACGCGACAGGTGGTGAGCCCGTCGCCGTCTTTATATCCAAGCCAACGATATAATGCGCGCATAAGTTTTAAAAACCACTGGTACGAGCCTCGAGGATCGAACTCGGGTCTCTAGTCTGGGATTCCGATCAATCAACCACTGTACCATCGAGCTCGTGGTGGCAGCGTCGCTAATCCCGTGGCACGTGGCAGGCACGTGCCGCGTGACGTCTGCCAACCACCGTCGCTGCGGCGGCAGCTGGCGCTGCGGCGGCAGCTGGCGCTGCGGCGGCAGCTGGCGCTGCGGCGGCAGCTGGCGCTGCGGCGGCAGCTGGCGCTGCGGCGGCAGCTGGCGCTGCGGCGGCAGCTGGCGCTGCGGCGGCAGCTGGCGCTGCGGCGGCAGCTGGCGCTGCGGCGGCAGCTGGCGCTGCGGCGGCAGCTGGCGCTGCGGCGGCAGCTGGCGCTGCGGCGGCAGCTGGCGCTGCGGCGGCAGCTGGCGCTGCGGCGGCAGCTGGCGCTGCGGCGGCAGCTGGCGCTGCGGCGGCAGCTGGCGCTGCGGCGGCAGCTGGCGCTGCGGCGGCAGCTGGCGCTGCGGCGGCAGCTGGCGCTGCGGCGGCAGCTGGCGCTGCGGCGGCAGCTGGCGCTGCGGCGGCAGCTGGCGCTGCGGCGGCAGCTGGCGCTGCGGCGGCAGCTGGCGCTGCGGCGGCAGCTGGCGCTGCGGCGGCAGCTGGCGCTGCGGCGGCAGCTGGCGCTGCGGCGGCAGCTGGCGCTGCGGCGGCAGCTGGCGCTGCGGCGGCAGCTGGCGCTGCGGCGGCAGCTGGCGCTGCGGCGGCAGCTGGCGCTGCGGCGGCAGCTGGCGCTGCGGCGGCAGCTGGCGCTGCGGCGGCAGCTGGCGCTGCGGCGGCAGCTGGCGCTGCGGCGGCAGCTGGCGCTGCGGCGGCAGCTGGCGCTGCGGCGGCAGCTGGCGCTGCGGCGGCAGCTGGCGCTGCGGCGGCAGCTGGCGCTGCGGCGGCAGCTGGCGCTGCGGCGGCAGCTGGCGCTGCGGCGGCAGCTGGCGCTGCGGCGGCAGCTGGCGCTGCGGCGGCAGCTGGCGCTGCGGCGGCAGCTGGCGCTGCGGCGGCAGCTGGCGCTGCGGCGGCAGCTGGCGCTGCGGCGGCAGCTGGCGCTGCGGCGGCAGCTGGCGCTGCGGCGGCAGCTGGCGCTGCGGCGGCAGCTGGCGCTGCGGCGGCAGCTGGCGCTGCGGCGGCAGCTGGCGCTGCGGCGGCAGCTGGCGCTGCGGCGGCAGCTGGCGCTGCGGCGGCAGCTGGCGCTGCAGCATAATTCGTACATAGGTTTTGAAAAAATCCATTGGTACGAGCCTGCCACCTGGGGCTCAAACTCGGGTCTCTTGACTCGAAGTTCCGACCACTCGGCTATCGTGACTTCTATACTCTAGATTCAAATATTTCTGAAACTACAACACGTTTAATTAATACGAATGAAATACTTACGCGGATAACTAACCTATATACGATTTTATTATTTTTTTAAGACAACCTTCGTGGGCGAGTGGCGTCGGCATCGGTTTTCAAGGTGTCGCCAACTCGAGGTCCTGGGGTCGATTCCCGGTCGGGGCAATGTAGAAAAATCACTTTTTCGACATTTTCTCGGGTCTGGGTGTTTGTGGTGCCTTCGTTGTTTCCGATACCCATACCACAAGTGCTTTAGCATCTTACATTCTGATCGGAGCAATGTATGTGATGTTGTCCCTATCTATATATGTATTTATTTATTTATTATCAATACTGTAAAATTTTCCATTGTCATGATATTTTATTTGTATTAAATGCACTATTATAAATACACAAACAAAAAGTAATCCTGATCAGGTATATCGTAAACAGTACATTGATATTGAATACTTTAGAATTCACGATAAAGCAATATTCTTAACAGAGTAAATCTGAATTGTATGCTTTTTCTTTCCCCGGTACTTGAGTTTTTATAAAAAAAAAAAAGAAATTCAAAAGCATCCTACGGAGTTTCTTTCTCCTATTACTTCTCCGTTAAACGGTTGTAGATTACAAAAATTACTATCGATAAACGCATGTATATTCTTGTTTCGTTGAATAAATGATTTGATTTGTTTTGATTGCAGACATCATGCAACAGTTCTCGCACCCGCACATCATCGGGCTGGTGGGGGTGTGCAGCGCCCCTCCCATCTGGATAGTGATGGAGCTCGCCACGCTCGGCGAGATGCGAGCGTATCTGCAGCAGAACGCGCACAGGTAACTTATACGCTATACTTTTTTTACGGTAAAGGAAATGAAGCAGAGATAACTCACATGTTTGTATATTTATTACCAACACCAGAGTACATATAGCGTGTTACTATTAGGAAATTTTTTTAAACTGACGACTGAAATTACAGAATTGTGATTTATGCAGTGTATACACAATGAAGTCCTTTCGACCCACTTTTCACCGAAGCTCATTTAAGACAGCGCGACAGATGGTTGGCCTAACTACACAATATATAATATTTTGTACATATATGGTAAATGTACATATAAATATCCATGACTTGACTACACAAGTTTATATTCATCATACAAATGTTTGCTTCTAGTGAGATTCGGCTCGTGACTTTTAGCTTCGGTCGTTAGAAAGAATTGATTAGAAGGAAGGTGAAGAGAGAAGAAGGATAGAAGGATTATGCCTGAGGCTATATGCAATTATTTATGTGATTAATATGAATGTTATGTATGATAAATACTCTAGTTATGGATTTTAATAACATATAAATATCCATGACTTGACTACACAAGTTTATATTCATCACACAAATGTTTGCTTCTAGTGAGTGTTTATATAAATGAGTGTTTATATAAATATGTATCTCTATCTATATATCGTCCGCTTGGACATTAAGACGGCGACTGGCTCACCACCTGTGAAATGTGGTTCGAAAGGACTAAATTGGCTAGACCTCTACCTACCCTGTATATTTGCCTATTATTTGAGGTAAGGCCTACCTACTATTGAGGTAATGGCTACCAAACTATCGACTATAAATCCATAATCTATATGATGAGAGTTGTCTTGTTTTATTTTACACGGGAGACGAGTATTTCTCAGCTTTGTAAGCACTTGTTCAATAACAGGAAACCCTTATTCCTAATTTATTATTTCCAGACTGGAAACATGCACTTTGGTTCTCTACATCTATCAACTGTCAACTGCGCTCAGCTACTTGGAGAGTAAAAAGTTCGTCCACAGAGACATCGCCGCACGGAACGTACTAGTGTCTACGCCGACTTGTGTCAAGGTTTGTTTTGATTTAAATTAAAAAGAAAAAACGGATAATAATATACATTTTTTATATAAAACTGTAACATTTTTCCCCCTTTTTTAAAAATATGGCGCCTTTATCGGCAGCCCTTGAAACTTTCAATTCATTTGCTTTTCTCGCTCTTATGATGCCCCATCCAGTCTCTCCACGAGGCTACATGAGGGAAGGCAAGGAGGAGGGTGAGGACGGAGCACTTATGTCCCCTCCCTCAGCTTCCCCCGCCTCGCCTCTGTCGCTCCGTTTTGTGTCGGTATTTTGGACTGGAGCCAAAGGACGCGAGGGAAAGAGGCAAGGGAATCGACCACACTCTCGCATGCTCACTTAATTGACTGTTGCAGAGTGAGGACATCGGGTTTTTTTTTATCACGACGGAATGGAGTAACGATTAGTGTACCACTTTTATGATATTATATCAAAAGTAAACTACCATTAGGAATCCGAAAAATTCACACAAGGATAAGAGTAGAGTATACGAGTTCATCTCTCGTAGTAGACTCATCGGGTAACTGTATAAATCGAGAATCGAGAGTGTTGATGGCTAGCACTTCTGCAGTCTCCACTCGCCATCAATCGTGCCGAGAACCTCGGGGAGGCGCCTCACGAGAGTAGAAGTGCTGGCAGTTTCTTTTTGATTGTGGCGACATCTATGTCTCCAACTAAGAAACTCGCTAGTAGCGTATTCAAGAAACACTTCGACATTCTACATCGCGCTATCGAAGTTCATACGATTATACACATATATACGATCACCGATAGCTAACATGGGTGGAGGAGACGTCCCTCCCAGGTCACGATAACCCGATCTGATGGTTAGCTACCGTTTTCCTGCAGCACCTCCGCTACACGATCGAGAACCTTAGACATTAAACATAATTAGGCTCATTTTAATTTGTTAGCTGGCGGACTTCGGGCTGTCGAAGCGGGTGGACGACAAGTCGTACTACAAGGCGTCGCGCGGCAAGCTGCCCATCAAGTGGATGGCGCCGGAGTCCATCAACTTCCGCCGCTTCACCTGCGCCTCGGACGTCTGGATGTTTGGTGCGTCTGGCGCACCCGGGTGCCACTGTCGTAGTACTATCGCATCTTTTAGTTAAAATAATAAAAAATATAAATATCTTCACGCAATCCCCAATACAGAGGTAGACAGAGGTCTAGTCTAGACAATTAAGTCCCTTCGACCCACCTTCCACCGAAGATTTTTTCGGGACAACGTGACAGGTGGTGAGCGCGTCGCCGCCTTTATTTCCAAGCCAACGATGTAATTCGTACATAGGTTTTTGAAAAATCCATTGGTACGAGCCTGCCACCTGGGGATCGAACTCGGGTCTCTCGACTCGAAATTCCGACTACTCAACCACTCGGCTATCGTGACTTCCTCTTCCTCTTTTTCTTTCTTTAATCTTCTCTTTTTAATCTTTCAGTTGATAACATAATATGACGGTTGATGTGTTGAAGTGAATAATCTGCCCTGTCAGGCGTGTGCATGTGGGAGATCCTGATGCTGGGCGTGAAGCCGTTCAGCGGCGTGAGGAACAACGACGTGATCGGGAAACTGGAGAACGGCGAGCGGCTCGCCTTACCGGCGCGCTGCCCGCCGCGGCTCTACTCCGTCATGTCGCGCTGCTGGGCCTACGAGCCCTCGCAGCGCCCCGCCGCGCGCTGCCTCAAGGAGACCCTCTTGTGAGTGCCCCTCGCCTGCGGGCCCACGAGCCCTCGCAGCGCCCCGCCGCGCGCCGCCTCAAGGAGACCCTCTTGTGAGTGCCCCTCGCCTGCGGGCCCACGAGCCCTCGCAGCGCCCCGCCGCGCGCTGCCTCAAGGAGACCCTCTTGTGAGTGCCCTCGCCTGCGGGCCCACGAGCCTCGCAGCGCCCCGCCGCGCGCTGCCTCAAGGAGACCCTCTTGTGAGTGCCCTCGCCTGCGGGCCCACGAGCCTCGCAGCGCCCCGCCGCGCGCCGCCTCAAGGAGACCCTCTTGTGAGTGCCCTCGCCTGCGGGCCCACGAGCCCTCGCAGCGCCCCGCCGCGCGCTGCCTCAAGGAGACCCTCTTGTGAGTGCCCTCGCCTGCGGGCCCACGAGCCTCGCAGCGCCCCGCCGCGCGCCGCCTCAAGGAGACCCTCTTGTGAGTGCCCTCGCCTGCGGGCCCACGAGCCCTCGCAGCGCCCCGCCGCGCGCCGCCTCAAGGAGACCCTCTTGTGAGTGCCCTCGCCTGCGGGCCCACGAGCCCTCGCAGCGCCCCGCCGCGCGCCGCCTCAAGGAGACCCTCTTGTGAGTGCCCTCGCCTGCGGGCCCACGAGCCCTCGCAGCGCCCCGCCGCGCGCCGCCTCAAGGAGACCCTCTTGTGAGTGCCCTCGCCTGCGGGCCCACGAGCCTCGCAGCGCCCCGCCGCGCGCCGCCTCAAGGAGACCCTCTTGTGAGTGCCCTCGCCTGCGGGCCCACGAGCCTCGCAGCGCCCCGCCGCGCGCTGCCTCAAGGAGACCCTCTTGTGAGTGCCCTCGCCTGCGGGCCCACGAGCCCTCGCAGCGCCCCGCCGCGCGCCGCCTCAAGGAGACCCTCTTGTGAGTGCCCTCGCCTGCGGGCCCACGAGCCTCGCAGCGCCCCGCCGCGCGCTGCCTCAAGGAGACCCTCTTGTGAGTGCCCTCGCCTGCGGGCCCACGAGCCCTCGCAGCGCCCCGCCGCGCGCTGCCTCAAGGAGACCCTCTTGTGAGTGCCCCTCGCCTGCGGGCCCACGAGCCCTCGCAGCGCCCCGCCGCGCGCCGCCTCAAGGAGACCCTCTTGTGAGTGCCCTCGCCTGCGGGCCCACGAGCCCTCGCAGCGCCCCGCCGCGCGCTGCCTCAAGGAGACCCTCTTGTGAGTGCCCCTCGCCTGCGGGCCCACGAGCCCTCGCAGCGCCCCGCCGCGCGCCGCCTCAAGGAGACCCTCTTGTGAGTGCCCCTCGCCTGCGGGCCCACGAGCCCTCGCAGCGCCCCGCCGCGCGCCGCCTCAAGGAGACCCTCTTGTGAGTGCCCCTCGCCTGCGGGCCCACGAGCCCTCGCAGCGCCCCGCCGCGCGCCGCCTCAAGGAGACCCTCTTGTGAGTGCCCCTCGCCTGCGGGCCCACGAGCCCTCGCAGCGCCCCGCCGCGCGCCGCCTCAAGGAGACCCTCTTGTGAGTGCCCCTCGCCTGCGGGCCCACGAGCCCTCGCAGCGCCCCGCCGCGCGCCGCCTCAAGGAGACCCTCTTGTGAGTGCCCCTCGCCTGCGGGCCCACGAGCCCTCGCAGCGCCCCGCCGCGCGCCGCCTCAAGGAGACCCTCTTGTGAGTGCCCCTCGCCTGCGGGCCCACGAGCCCTCGCAGCGCCCCGCCGCGCGCCGCCTCAAGGAGACCCTCTTGTGAGTGCCCCTCGCCTGCGGGCCCACGAGCCCTCGCAGCGCCCCGCCGCGCGCCGCCTCAAGGAGACCCTCTTGTGAGTGCCCCTCGCCTGCGGGCCCACGAGCCCTCGCAGCGCCCCGCCGCGCGCCGCCTCAAGGAGACCCTCTTGTGAGTGCCCCTCGCCTGCGGGCCCACGAGCCCTCGCAGCGCCCCGCCGCGCGCCGCCTCAAGGAGACCCTCTTGTGAGTGCCCCTCGCCTGCGGGCCCACGAGCCCTCGCAGCGCCCCGCCGCGCGCCGCCTCAAGGAGACCCTCTTGTGAGTGCCCCTCGCCTGCGGGCCCACGAGCCCTCGCAGCGCCCCGCCGCGCGCCGCCTCAAGGAGACCCTCTTGTGAGTGCCCCTCGCCTGCGGGCCCACGAGCCCTCGCAGCGCCCCGCCGCGCGCCGCCTCAAGGAGACCCTCTTGTGAGTGCCCCTCGCCTGCGGGCCCACGAGCCCTCGCAGCGCCCCGCCGCGCGCCGCCTCAAGGAGACCCTCTTGTGAGTGCCCCTCGCCTGCGGGCCCACGAGCCCCTCGCAGCGCCCCGCCGCGCGCCGCCTCAAGGAGACCCTCTTGTGAGTGCCCCTCGCCTGCGGGCCCACGAGCCCCTCGCAGCGCCCCGCCGCGCGCCGCCTCAAGGAGACCCTCTTGTGAGTGCCCCTCGCCTGCGGGCCCACGAGCCCCTCGCAGCGCCCCGCCGCGCGCCGCCTCAAGGAGACCCTCTTGTGAGTGCCCCTCGCCTGCGGGCCCACGAGCCCCTCGCAGCGCCCCGCCGCCAACGTCGCACCAGGTGCGCCCCCTCCCGCTGCCCCCTCCCCGCACTCCGCACTATCCGCAATCCGCACTACCCACACTCTGAATTAACCGCACTCCGCACTATCCGCTCTTCGCACTACTCGCACTACCCGCATTCCGCACTACTCTTACTCCGCGCTCCGCGCACAAACTTACAATTTGTTTCCACACTTTATAAATGTGTGTCTATTAACATAATTGTCGAAGAGATGGGGTGACTTAACCTTTTTGCAGACATAGACTAGCAATTAGTATTTACTTTAGTAGTGCTTTTGGTACATATTAACTGCATCATTTTTATGTTAAAAAGTATCTTCACGCTATTCCCAATATGGTAGATAGAGATAAAGGATGTCGAAAGGCCAATAAGTCCTTTCGACATCCACCATTAATGGAAGACATTTTTTGGGATAACGTGAGAGTTGATGAGCCCATCGCCATCTTTATGTCCAAGTCAATGATTTAATGCATGCATAAGTTTTGAAAAAACTTATTGCAACGAGCCTTGAGAATCGAACTGGAGTCACTCAAATTCCGATCACGCAACCATTCGGCTAACTCTACATGTGTTCATTTACATTGAATAATAACAGTATATCATCAGATTTAAGACTAGTAAGTAGTAAGTAAAATGGCAGCCTTTAGACGCCCACTGCTAAGCAAAGGCTTTGCCTCAAACGTCTCTCAATTGATAATTTCTTTTTGTCAACAGCTTTAGACTCGACATCAATGCAAGCGGCCGGGGCGGCCCCGCAGACGTACATCGTCGCGCAAAACCCGCTCGTCCTGGCACATCTATTGCGCGAGAATCAAACCCGCGCCATCGACCCCCAGGCCTACACCACGCCCGCATCGGTATTCAATACCGTCTCTGTCGACTTCGCGCAAACTCTACCGGAGAACGAACTACCGAAAATCATCAACCCCAAACCGGACGAAACGATCGACATCCCCCTACAAACCGCCCCATCCCCGCCGCCAGCGTCGCGCCAGGTGCGCCCCCTCCCCGCACTCCGCACTATCCGCTCTTCGCACTACTCTTACTCCGCGCTCCGCGTACAAACTTACAATTTGTTTCCACACTTTATAAATGTGTGTCTATTAAGATAATTGTCGAAGAGATGGGGTGACTTAACCTTTTACAGACATAGACTAGCAATTAGTATTTACTTTAGTAGTGCTTTTGGTACATATTAACTGCATCATTTTTATGTTAAAAGTATCTTCACGCTATTCCCAATATGGTAGATAGGGATAAAGGATGTCGAAAGGCCAATAAGTCCTTTCGACATCCACCGATAATGGAAGACATTTTTGGGATAACGTGAGAGTTGATGAGCCATTGCCATCTTTATGTCCAAGTCAATGATTTAATGCATGCATAAGTTTTGAAAAACTTATTGCAACGAGCCTTGAGAATCGAACTGGAGTCACTCAAATTCCGATCACGCAACCATTCGGCTAACTCTACATGTGTTCATTTACATTGAATAATAACAGTATATCATCAGATTTAAGACTAGTAAGTAGTAAGTAAAATGGCAGCCTTTAGACGCCCACTGCTAAGCAAAGGCTTTGCCTCAAACGTCTCTCAATTGATAATTTCTTTTTGTCAACAGCTTTAGACTCGACATCAATGCAAGCGGCCGGGGCGGCCCCGCAGACGTACATCGTCGCGCAAAACCCGCTCGTCCTGGCACATCTATTGCGCGAGAATCAAACCCGCGCCATCGACCCCCAGGCCTACACCACGCCCGCATCGGTATTCAATACCGTCTCTGTCGACTTCGCGCAAACTCTACCGGAGAACGAACTACCGAAAATCATCAATCCCAAACCGGACGAAACGATCGACATCCCCCTACAAACCGCCCCCATCCCCGCCGCCAGCCTCCACAAGCTAGACCCGATCGTCCCCGAAAGCGCCGACGAAACTTTGACCGTAGTGGTCGGCGCGCGAGAGAGTTGCGACAATCTCTGTCAGAATGCGCCCGTCTCGCCTCGCGCTGAGGTCTCTACCCCGTGTCAGACAGAGACGGAGGTATCTAGCGAGACGTATCCGAGTAGAGTTAGGTCCTTGGAGCGCAACACTCGGGGCTCCCTGTCGACCGAGCGCGCCCCAATCAGAATGGGTTCGCTCGAAAGAAACGCGAGGGGGAGTCTCTCGCACCGCGGCTCCCCGGTCCCCGTCGCGCCGCTCACGAGACAGCACTCCGTGCCGGGCTCCCCTCCCCCCAGGACCCGAAGGGATCAGGACGTGGGGCAGTTCTCTGTGCAAGGCTCGCTGAACGCTCAGCTAGCGGCGAGTGTGATGAATAAAATGCGTCATCAGCCCGATCCACCACTGGTCGAGGAGATTTACGACTTCGGAGGCGATAATGTCAAGAGCTGCGTAGCCGTCGCTGCTCAGAGAGCTATGAAGCCCGCCTACCGCCCAGTCGCGTCGGGCATGGCCGCCTCCCACCCCACCTCCTACGGAGTTCCTGTGGGTATAGTCCAAGGTATACAATTCGGCCAAGGCCCGAGCAGGAGCCAAAGTCATATTTCAAAGTCGAGCAACATCAAAGTGGCCAGTCCTCTCGCTCAAGGGTATCAGGCTCAAATCCCTCCGGGCTTCAGTCAGCCCATGGGCGTCGTACCGCCTATGTCCTACGTTCCTCAGCAAACGTACAGCTCAAACGTCGTCCAGGCTCAGCCCATGTTGTACAAGCCCCACGTGTCGTCGCAGACCGCGAGTCAGGCAGCGTCCACTGCCGGCTACCCTAACCAGACTCGTCCTAAGTTCGCTTCGGCGTCGTCAATGGACACGCAATGTGTATACGCATCGCGTCAAGAATGCTCCCCCCTAGTACAGACCACAGCACAAACAACTCAACCCGCTCAGGTGATTTTGAGTTCACTGCGAAACTCATTTATTGCACCGGCACGCATGCAATTGGCGATTTTTTTTTAATTTTCCAAATTTATTTTTAGTAGTTATTTTTGTAATGCAGGTAGTTTGTGCGTAGATCGAAATTATTCTAATGCATGCCATTATGTTGCCATATGAACAGTATTTTGTCTGTCATTTACTTGAAAATAGTCAAACATTGCCCGTATTCCAATTATTTATGTACATAAAACAAATATCTTTGTTTAGTTACGTATGTTACATAACAATATATAATGTATATTTCCCATCCAAGGTGACATCCAAATAAAAAAAACATGTAAATTATACTGCATTGTTTCTTGTAAATGAATCTATTCTTTCTTTTTTTGCAGAGTTTTTGTGTGTTCGTTGGGTTCTCCGGTAGAATTTTCGTTTTTTTTTTTATATTTTTATTTGTACTTATTATTTTTCTTTGCGAAATCATACGTGAAAATACATACAAAGTTTTCATCATTTGTTATAGTTATATTTTTAAGTAATTAATAACATAATTTGTTTTAATAAGAATACAAAAATATTATTTTAATTTACAAAAAATTATAGCTTTTTGTTGAAAACAATATTTTAATTTTTATGATTGATTAAAGTTTGTTTCTCAGCGTAAATATTAGTTTTTAAGATCATTAAATCATAAATTTTAAAAAATCATGATGACTATATAAGATTGAGTTTCCTAAATTATAAATTAATTTTAAATCATCGTTAATGTCGGTCGATGTACACATACACATCGCACATATAACAACACGCTTATTTATTTGATATTGTTTGCTCACATTTATTGAGCTTATATAAGGCCTTTTTTATGAGCAAAATTTTAGATTTGAAATTATCGCTCTTGCTGTATACCTTCGCCCTTTTGCGCTCACGTATGATTTCTAATTGAAAACTGAAACGAAAAATGGAACTAACTTTGTTAATAACATTATTAATTGAAATAATTTGGTGATTGATTGGGAATCGTTAACAATTGTGTACTAAAGCACTTTGTACAAAATTCTTGGTACTTCTAGAGACATATTAACCTCTCAATTTCAAGGTTAGTTCTAATAAAAATTAATGTAAGATCAATACAGAATTTTGAGCTTTATCTTTTCACATACAGAGTCCAGAATTCGATACGGAGCAGGCGGTGGAAAAGCGCCTGTTGGCCGAATTGGCACGACAGCAGCATCAAAGTGAAGAAGATAGCAGGTGGCTTCAAATGCAAGAAGATAATTTGGTAAGTGACTTTTAAGTTTGCCAGTATGCTACATGAAGTCTAATGGCATATTTATATGTATATACCATCAAATTTCATGCCTCTTCCATCTTCACATACATTCTTCACGCCATTCCCAATGTAGGGGTAGACAGAGGTGGAGTCTAGACAGTTAAGTCCCTTCGAACCACCTTTCACCGACTACATTTTTCGGGTCAATGACCCCGTCGCCGTCTTTATGTCCAAGTCAAAGATGTAAATTGATATTTTTTTATATAATAATATATATATTTGCAATAAATTATTTTACTGCACAGTGTCAAACATACTTCTTAATTACTAAGCCGGCTGCAAAAGTTCATACAAGACTTGATCTACCTTAATAACCATACATTTGATTTTATTAAAAATATCTGACCTTTTCCTAACAGATAGATTTTTGAAAATCGTGAACGAAATTAAAATCAAGAGACCAGAATTCTTGCACCAGGTGGTAGACTCATACTAATGGTTTTTTTTTTCCAAAATTTATGTTGTCCCAAAAAGGTCATCAGTGAAAGATGGATCGAAAGGACTTAGTGGTCTATAACTCTGACTACCCCCAGTATTGGGAATTTAAAAAAAAAAAGTTTTGACTTTAGAACTTCATACGAGTCCTTATATTGTTTCAGAAGCGGCTGTCGAACGTACAAGTGTCGTCGGAATCTGAGCAAAGCGCGGAACAAAAGTCCGCGCAGCCACAGACCTCAAGTGGCCAGGAACCTCGATCTAGTGAACCGCACTCGGGTATGATGAACAATTTGAAAAATTATGTGTTGCTATACGAAAAGCGACTGAAAGTGATTCTGTCCACCGACATTTTTGACAGCTTTTGATCAGATCTAAAAGGTTTCCAAAAACAAAATCCCGGGAGAAAGTTTCTTTTTATCATTTAATAATAATTAAATTTGTGTTATTTTATTTTTTGTAGCCGCGGCTTCTACAGAAACTAGTCCGGCAAACACAGTCAAACCTAAGGAGAAACCAAGCGAAGAAAAAGTAAGTCATTTTAAGATAAATAATTAATAACAGTAAATAAATATAATATCGCATAAAATGCTCCGTTCCCCGAGTAAGAAGTTAAAGCTCATGGAAAAGCGTAATATTAACATATAAAGTAAAAATGTGCTGTAGTCGTAACTCGTATATTCAAAGAAGAATACAATTTATATAAAATTAAAAAAACGTCGAGACTTTTATATGCGTGCACATGTTTGTACCTACTTTGAAAGTGCAAAATAAATAAATAAATATCTTCACGCAATTCTCAATACAGGGGTAGACAGAGGTCTAGTCTAGACAATCAAGTCCACCAGTGACCCACCTTCCACCGAAGATATTTTTCGGGACAACGTGACAGGTGGTAAGCCGGTCGCCGTCTTTACGTCTAAGTCAACGATGAAATTCGTACATAAGTTTTTGGAAAACTCATTGGTACTGCCACTTGGGGATCAAACTCGGGTCTCTTGACTCGAAATTCCGACCACCCAACCACTCGGTTATCGTGACTTGAAAGTGCAACGAACTCGTTTTTATAACAATGTAGATCCAGCGGTCAGATATCAGGTGACCGCCCCGCTTTCCTCCCCACGACGTACATTCAATAATCTGAACAGTACTTGTGTTCTGTAATCCGAAAGAACGAAGGTGCCACAAACACCCAGAACCTGCAGACCTTGATCCTGGCAACACCACGAAACCCGGTGGTTATTATGCCGGTGTTCTTGACACACTCCGATACCCAACACTACTCCGATAACATCCCGGATGTCAGTCTGAGCGAGATCAGGATGGCTCTCTAACAGCTTAAAAAAGACCAGGCGCCGGGTGAAGACGGAATTACGGCTGAGCTTCTGAAAGCGTCTGGAACACCGGTACTTGTAGTCATTCAGAAGCTTTTCAATTCCGTCATCCGTGGCGGCGCTACGTTAAAGGCGTGGAGTAGAAGCGTGGTTATACTGTTCTTCAGGAAAGGGGATAACTGCCTATTAAAGAACTATAGACCAATAGCGCTTCTGAGCCCCGTCTTTGTTCTGTTTTCGAGAGTCATCACGAATCGTCTATCAAGCAGACTTAACGACTTCCAGCCTCCCGAACAAGCCGGTTTCCGAAAAGGCTTTAGTACCATAGACCACATATATACTCCTCGCCAGATTTTACAAAAGACGGAAGAGTATAAATTACCATTGTGTCTGGCGTATGTGAACTATGAGAAAGCCTTCGATTCAGTCGGAATGTGGGCGGTGCTACAGTCTCTACAGCGGTGCCACATAGACTCTCAGTATATCGAGGTGTTGAGATGTCTATATGATAAGGCTATGATGTGTATCCGAGTACAAAACCTATCCAATTGCAGAAAGGTGTAAGACAGGGTGATGTCATATCCCCGAAACTCCTGCATTGGAAGATGTCTTCAAGCTACTGAACTGTAAAGGATACGGTATTAACATCAATGGCGAATTCATCACTCACCTTCGGTTTGCTGACCATATAGTCCTGATGATAGGATCATTGGCGGAGCTTAGCACCATGCTCAATGACCTCAATAGTATCTCCCAACAGGTTGGTCTTAAGATGAACATGGACAAGACGAAGATCATGTCAAATGTCCATGTCAGACCAATGACCAGACCAATAGTTGGGAACACTACGCTCGTAGTTGTCGAAAAATACGTATAACTGGGACAAATTGTCAGACTAGGTAAGTCCAACTTCACCCAGAGGTCAATCGGTAAATCCAACTCGGCTGAGCAGCGTTCGGGAAACAACGACCCAATTTCTCATGTAAAATACCTCAGAGTCTTAAAACCAGTGCGTGTTGCCAGTGATTACATATGAATCTGAGACGTGGTCTTTCACTGCAGGCCGAATGAGGAAGCTTAAAGTTCAGCTCAGCGTGCCATAGAAAGGTATATGCTCGGTCTTTCTCTGCATGACAGAATCCGTAAAAAAGATCATCAAAACCAGGGTAACCGACATAGCCGTAAGGATCAGCACGTTGAAGTGGCAATGGGCCGGCCACATAGCTCGTAGAACTGACAACCGTTGGGGAAGAAAGGTTCTCGAGTGGCAATCTCGTACAGGTAAACGCAGTGTTGGACGACCCCCCTCGAAATGGAGTGACGACCTGCAGAATGTTGCGGGAAGTCGATGGATGCAGGTAGCTAAGGACCGTTCACTGTGGAAAATTTTAGAGGAAGCCTATGTTCAGCAGTGGACTCTTGATAGGCTATAAATAACTAATTACTGCCCTTGAACTTCATTTACTGGGCCGAACAATGTATGGAGAGTAGCCCATGTCCATGAGTAGCCATGGCAGACGGGCAGCAGCGTGTGAGGTGTTATGTATCTGGTACGGTGGTCGGTAATTCGCTGGCTATGCGTGGCGATTATGGTACGGGCGGGACATATGTTCTCCAGTGGACTTTTACAGGTTGTTATGATTATACTATATATATATATTTGCATGACTAAGAAACGAATATGGGTTCCAGGGCGCGGGCGAGCCGGTGTACATGGCGACGACGCGAGTTGTGCGCGCCGTCATGCGCCTCGCGAAGGAGCGCGGCGCCGCGCCCGCCGCGCTGCTCGCCGGCGTGCGCGCGGTGGGCGGCGAGCTGCGCGCGCTGTGCGCCACCGTCGACCTGCTCGTGCTGCCCTACCCGCCCGCCGCGCAGAGGTACGTCCGCACGTCCGCACGTCCGCCCGCCGCGCAGAGGTACGTCCGCACGTCCGCACGTCCGCCCGCCGCGCAGAGGTACGTCCGCGTCCGCCGCCGCGCAGAGAGGTACGTCCGTACGTCCGCGTCCGCCCGCCGCGCAGAGGTACGTCCGCACGTCACGTCCGCCCGCCGCGCAGAGGTACGTCCGCACGTCGCCCGCCGCGCAGGTACGTCCGCGTCCGCCCGCCGCGCAGAGGTACGTCCGCGTCCGCGTCCGCCCGCCGCGCAGAGGTACGTCACACGTCCGCCCGCCGCGCGAAGGTACGTCCGCACGTCCGCCCGCCGCGCAGAGGTACGTCCGCACGTCCGCCCGCCACCGCGCAGAGGTACGTCTGCACGTCCGCGTCGCCCGCCGCGCAGAGAGGTACGTCCGCGTCCGCACGCCGCGCAGAGGTACGTCCGCACGTCCGCACGTCACGTCCGCCCGCCGCGCGGAGGTACGTCCGCGTCCGCGTCCGCACGCCGCGCAGATGTACGTCCGTACGTCCGCACGTCCGCACGTCCGCCGCCGCGCAGAGGTACGTCCACGTCCGCCCGCCGCGCAGAGGTACGTCACGTCCGCACGTCCGCACGTCTGCACGTCCGCACGTCCGCACGTCCGCACGTCCGCACGTCCGCCCGCCGCGCGAAGTACGTCCGCACGTCCGCACGTCCGCCGCCGCGCAGAGTACGTCCGCACGTCCGCCCGCCGCGCAGAGAGGTACGTCCGCGTCCGCCCGCCGCGCAAGTACGTCCGCACGTCCGCCGCCGCGCAGAAGTACGTCCGCGTCCGCACGTCCACGTCCGCCCGCCGCGCGAAGTACGTCCGCACGTCGCACGTCCGCCCGCCGCAGAGGTACGTCCGCATCCGCACGTCCGCGTCCGCACGTCCACGTCCGCCCGCCGCGCAGAGGTACGTCCACGTCCGCACGTCCGCACGCCGCGCAGATGTACGTCCGTACGTCCGCACGTCCGCACGTCCGCCGCCGCGCAGAGTACGTCCGCGTCCGCCCGCCGCGCAGTACGTCCGCACGTCCGCACGCCGCGCAGAGGTACGTCCGTACGTCCGCACGTCCGCACGTCACGTCCGCCCGCTGCGCAGAGGTACGTCCACACGTCCGCACGTCCGCCCGCCGCGCAGTACGTCCGCACGTCCGCACGCCGCGCAGAGGTACGTCCGTACGTCCGCGTCCGCACGTCCGCCGCCGCGCAGAGTACGTCCGCACGTCCGCGTCCGCCCGCCGCGCAGGTACGTCCGCACGTCCGCCCGCCGCGCAGAGGTACGTCCGCACGTCCGACCGCCGCGCAGAGAGGTACGTCCGCGTCCGCACGTCCGCCCGCCGCGCGAAGTACGTCCGCACGTCCGCGTCCGCCCGCCGCGCAGAAGTACGTCCGCACGTCCGCACGCCGCGCAGAGGTACGTCACGTCCGCACGTCCGCACGTCGCACGTCCGCCCGCCGCGCAGAGGTACGTCACGTCCGCACGTCCGCACGCCGCGCAGATGTACGTCCGTACGTCCGCACGTCACGTCCGCCCGCCACCGCGCAGAGGTACGTCCGCACGTCCGCCCGCCGCGCAGAGGTACGTCCGCACGTCGCACGTCCGCCCGCCGCAGAGGTACGTCCGTACGTCCGCACGTCCGCACGTCCGCCCGCCGCGCAGAGGTACGTCCGCACGTCCGCACGTCCGCACGCCGCGCAGATGTACGTCCGTACGTCCGCACGTCCGCGTCCGCCGCCGCGCAGAGGCCGTCCGCACGTCCGCACGTCCGCACGACCGCACGCCGCGCAGATGTACGTCCGTACGTCCGCACGTCCACGTCCGCACGTCCGCCCGCCGCGCAGAGGTACGTCCGCACGTCCGCACGTCCGCACGCCGCGCAGAGGTACGTCCGCACGTCCGCCCGCCGCGCAGAGGTACGTCCGCACGTCCGCACGTCCGCCCGCCGCGCAGAGGTACGTCCGCACGTCCGCACGTCCGCCCGCCGCGCAGAGGTACGTCCGCACGTCCGCACGTCCGCCCGCCGCGCAGAGGTACGTCCGCACGTCCGCACGTCCGCACGTCCGCCCGCCGCGCAGAGGTACGTCCGCACGTCCGCACGTCCGCCCGCCGCGCAGAGGTACGTCCGCACGTCCGCACGTCCGCCCGCCGCGCAGAGGTACGTCCGCACGTCCGCACGTCCGCCCGCCGCGCAGAGGTACGTCCGCACGTCCGCATCGTCCGCACGTCCGCCGCCGCGCAGAGTACGTCCGCACGTACGCACGTCCGCCCGCCGCGCAGAGGTACGTCACACGTCCGCACGTCCGCCCGCCGCGCAGGTACGTCCGCACGTCCGCGTCCGCCCGCCGCGCAGTACGTCCGCACGTCCGCGTCCGCACGTCCGCCCGCCGCGCAGAGAGTACGTCCGCACGTCCGCACGTCCGCCCGCCGCGCAGAAGTACGTCCGCACGTCCGCACGTCGCCCGCCGCGCAGAGGTACGTCCGCACGTCCGCGTCCGCACGTCCGCCCGCCGCGCAGAGGTACGTCCGCACGTCCGCACGTCCGCCCGCCGCGCAGAGGTACGTCCGCACGTCCGCACGTCCGCCCGCCGCGCAGAGGTACGTCCGCACGTCCGACCGCCGCGCAGAGGTACGTCCGCACGTCCGCCCGCCGCGCAGAAGTACGTCCGCACGTCCGCACGTCGCCGCCGCGCAGAGGTACGTCCGCACGTCCGCGTCCGCACGTCCGCGTCCGCCCGCCGCGCGGTACGTCCGCACGTCGCACGTCCGCCCGCCGCGCAGAGGTACGTCACGTCCGCACGTCCGCCCGCCGCGCAGAGAGGTACGTCCGCATCCGCACGTCCGCCCGCCGCGCAGAGGTACGTCCGCACGTCGCGTCCGCCCGCCGCGCAGAGGTACGTCCGCACGTCACACGTCCGCACGTGCGCCCGCCGCGCAGAGGTACGTCACGTCCGCACGTCGCCCGCCGCGCAGAGTACGTCACGTCCGCGTCCGCCCGCCGCGCAGAGTACGTCCGCACGTCCGCACGTCGCACGTCCGCCCGCCGCGCAGAGGCCGTCCGCACGTCCGCCCGCCGCGCAGAGGTACGTCCGCGTCCGCACGTCCGCCCGTCGCGCAGAGGTACGTCCGCACGCCGCGCAGAGGTACGTCCGCGTCCGCGTCCGCCCGCCGCGCGGTACGTCCGCACGTCCGCCCGCCGCGCAGAGTACGTCCGCACGTCCGCACGTCCGCCCGCCGCGCAGAAGTACGTCCGCACGTCCGCACGTCCGCACGCCGCGCAGAGGTACGTCCGTACGTCCGCACGTCCGCACGTCCGCCCGCCGCGCAGAGGTACGTCCGCACGTCCGCACGTCCGCGTCCGCCCGCCGCGCAGGTACGTCCGCGTCCGCACGTCCGCACGCCGCGCAGAGGTACGTCCGCACGTCCGCCCGCCGCGCAGAGGTACGTCCGCACGTCCGCGTCCGCCCGCCGCGCAGGGTACGTCCGCACGTCTGCACGTCCGCCCGCCGCGCAGAGGTACGTCCGCATCGTCCGCACGTCCGCACGTGCGCCCGCCGCGCGAAGTACGTCCGCACGTCACGTCCGCACGTGCGCCCGCCGCGCAAGTACGTCCGCACGCGTCCGCACGTCCGCCCGCCGCGCGGAGGTACGTCCGCGTCCGCACGTCCGCCCGCCGCGCAGAGTACGTCCGCACGTCCGCACGTCCGCCGCCGCGCAGAGGCCGTCCGCACGTCCACACGTCCGCACGTGCGCCCGCCGCGCAGTACGTCCGCACGTACGCACGTCCGCCCGTCGCGCAGAGGTACGTCCGCACGCCGCGCAGAGGTACGTCCGCGTCCGCACGTCCGCCCGCCGCGCAGAGAGGTACGTCCGCACGTCACGTCCGCCCGCCGCGCAGAGGTACGTCCGCACGTCGCGTCCGCCCGCCGCGCAGAGGTACGTCCGCACGTCACACGTCCGCACGTGCGCCCGCCGCGCAGAGGTACGTCACGTCCGCACGTCGCCCGCCGCGCAGAGTACGTCACGTCCGCGTCCGCCCGCCGCGCAGAGTACGTCCGCACGTCCGCACGTCGCACGTCCGCCCGCGCGCAGAGGTACGTCGCACGTCCGCCCGCCGCGCAGAGGTACGTCCGCGTCCGCACGTCCGCCCGTCGCGCAGAGGTACGTCCGCACGTCCGCACGTCGCACGTCCGCGTCCGCCCGCCGCGCAGGTACGTCCGCACGTCGCACGTCCGCCCGCCGCGCAGGTACGTCCGCGTCCGCACGTCCGCCCGCCGCGCGGGGTACGTCCGCACGTCCGCGTCCGCCCGCCGCGCAGGTACGTCCGCGTCCGCACGTCCGCACGTTCGCACGTCCGCCCGCCGCAGAGGTACGTCCGCACGTCCGCACGTCCGCCCGCCGCAGAGGTACGTCCACGTCCGCCCGCCGCGCGAAGTACGTCCGCACGTCACACGTCCGCCCGCCGCGCAGAAGTACGTCCGCGTCCGCACGCCGCGCAGAGGTACGTCCGTACGTCCGCACGTCCGCACGTCCGCCCGCCGCGCAGGTACGTCCGCACGTCCGCACGTCCGCACGCCGCGCAGATGTACGTCCGTACGTCCGCACGTCACGTCCGCACGTCCGCCGCCGCGCAGAGGTACGTCCGCGTCCGCACGTCCGCACGCCGCGCAGAGTACGTCCGCACGTCGCCCGCCGCGCAAGTACGTCCGCACGTCCGCACGTCCGCCCGCCGCGCAGGTACGTCCGCGTCGCACGTCCGCGTCCGCCCGCCGCGCGCAGAGGTACGTCGCACGTCCGCACGTCGCCCGCCGCGCAGAGGTACGTCACGTCCGCCCGCCGCGCAGAGGTGCGTCCGCACGTCCGCACGTCCGCCGCCGCGCAGAGGTACGTCGCACGTCCGCACGTCCGCCCGCCGCGCAGAGGTATGTCCGCACGTCCGCACGTCCGCCCGCCGCGCAGAGGTACGTCCGCGTCCGCACGTCCGCCGCCGCGCAGAGGTACGTCCGCACGTCCGCACGTCCGCCCGCCGCAGAGGTACGTCCGCACGTCCGCGTCGCCCGCCGCGCAGAGGTACGTCGCACGTCCGCACGTCCGCCCGCCGCGCAGAGGTACGTCCGCACGTCGCCCGCCGCGCGGTACGTCCGCACGTCCGCACGTCCGCCGCCGCGCAGAGGTACGTCCGCACGTCACGTCCGCCCGCCGCGCAGAGGTACGTCACGTCCGCACGTCACGTCCGCACGTCCGCACGTCCGCGTCGCCCGCCGCGCAGAGGTACGTCTGCACGTCCGCACGTCCGCACGTCCGCCCGCCGCGCGGAGGTACGTCCGCGTCCGCCCGCCGCAGAGGTACGTCCGGCACGTCCGCACGTCCGCGTCCGCCCGCCGCAGAGGTACGTCACGTCCGCCCGCCGCAGAGGTACGTCCGTACGTCCGCACGTCCGCATCGTCCGCACGTCCGCCCGCCGCGCAGTACGTCCGCACGTCGCACGTCCGCCCGCCGCAGAGGTACGTCCGCGTCCGCACGTCGCACGTCCGCACGTCCGCCCGCCGCGCAGAGGTACGTCACGTCCGCACGTCACGTCCGCCCGCCGCGCAGAGGTACGTCCGCACGTCCGCACGTCGCCCGCCGCGCAGAGGTACGTCCGCACGTCCGCCGCCGCGCAGAGTACGTCCGCACGTCCGCACGTCGCCCGCCGCGCAGGTACGTCCGCACGTCACGTCCGCCCGCCGCGCAGAGGTACGTCCGCACGTCACGTCCGCCCGCCGCGCGGAGGTACGTCCGCGTCCGCCCGCCGCGCAGAGGTACGTCCGCGTCCGCACGTCCGCACGTCGCCCGCCGCGCAGAGGTATGTCCGCACGTCCGCACGTCCGCCCGCCGCGCAGAGGTACGTCCGCACGTCCGCACGTCCGCCCGCCGCGCAGAGGTACGTCCGCACGTCCGCCCGCCGCGCAGAGGTACGTCCGCACGTCCGCACGTCCGCCCGCCGCGCAGAGGTACGTCCGCACGTCCGCACGTCCGCCGCCGCGCAGAGGTATGTCCGCACGTCCGCACGTCACGTCCGCCCGCCGCGCAGGTACGTCCGCACGTCCGCACGTCGCCCGCCGCGCAGAGTACGTCCGCACGTCACGTCCGCCCGCCGCGCAGAGGTGCGTCCGCACGTCCGCGTCCGCCCGCCGCGCAGAGGTGCGTCCGCACGTCCGCACGTCGCCCGCCGCGCAGGTACGTCCGCACGTCGCCCGCCGCGCGCAGAGGTACGTCCACGTCCGCACGTCCGCCCGTCGCGCAGAGGTACGTCCGCACGTCCGCACGTCACGTCCGCCCGCCGCGCAGAGGTACGTCCACGTCCGCACGTCCGCACGTCCGCGTCCGCACGTCGCACGTCCGCACGTCCGCGTCCGCCCGCCGCGCGCAGAGGTACGTCCGCACGTCCGCCCGCCGCGCAGAGTACGTCCGCACGTCCGCACGTCCGCCCGCCGCGCAGAGGTACGTCCGCACGTCCGCGTCCGCACGTCCGCCCGCCGCGCAGAGGTACGTCCGCACGTCCGCACGTCCGCCCGCCGCGCAGAGGTACGTCCGCACGTCCGACCGCCGCGCAGAGGTACGTCCGCACGTCCGCCCGCCGCGCAGAAGTACGTCCGCACGTCCGCACGTCCGCCCGCCGCGCAGAAGTACGTCCGCACGTCCGCACGTCCGCCCGCCGCGCAGAAGGCAGGTCGCGCGGTAGGCCGCAAGAGGTCGCCACCAATCACTTATACTCACACCCTTACTTACCTTGAAAATAGTTACCTTGCCAATTTTTAGATTCCTGTATTGATTTAGTTTATGATCATTGTCTATTATAATATCCTAAAGACATGAACTAGCTCGTTATCGCATTTTGTACGTCGACAGGGAGGTGGAGATGGCACATCAGGTGCTGAGCAAGGACATGGCCGCGCTGGTGGAGGCCATGCGACTCGCCATACAGTACTCCAACACCACGCTGCAGCATGAGTATACCAAGTGAGTCTCACCACCTAGTTTTCCTTATACACTTAAGTAAGCAATCGTGACAACACCTATATTCTCAATAGATATATTCTTAAATTAGAACGCTTTGGTGAAAATGAGAACTATCAAAGTTAAAGTACAAACTTCTAGAAGTAGACTTTAAGTTTGTATTTTGAGGCTTGTACTAACTCCGCTAGTGACGCCATTAAAACCAGTGCGTACGTCTCTCTACCACGAAGGTGGAAAAAATATAAAATGAATAATTATTAATAGTCGTGATAGCCGAGTGGTTGGGTGGTCGGAATTTCGAGTTAATAGACCCGAGTTCGATCCCCAGTTGGTAGGCTCATACCAATGGGTTTTTCAAAAACTTATGTACGAATATAGTTGGCTTGGACATAAAGACGGCGACTGGCTCACCACCTGTCACGTTGTCCTGAAAATATCTTCGGTGGAAGGTGGGTCGAAGGGACTTAATTGTCTAGACTCGACCTCTGTCTACCCCTGTATTGGGAAGTGCATAAAGATATTTTTTTAATAATTATTAATAACAACGATAATACACTTTTCAGGAGCATGTTAGCAGCGGCGCACGTTTTAGCAATGGACGCCAAAAACCTCCTCACGTCTGCCTGCTGCGCAGAGGTACGTCCGCACGTCTGCCTGCTGCGCAGAGGTACGTCCGCACGTCTGCACGTCTGCACGTCTGCACGTCCGCACGTCTGCCTGCTGCGCAGAGGTACGTCTGCACGTCTGCACGTCTGCCTGCCGCGCAGAGGTACGTCTGCACGTCTGCCTGCTGCGCAGAGGTACGTCTGCACGTCTGCCTGCTGCGCAGAGGTACGTCCGCACGTCTGCACGTCTGCACGTCTGCACGTCTGCACGTCTGCACGTCTGCCTGCTGCGCAGAGGTACGTCCGCACGTCCGCACGTCTGCCTGCTGCGCAGAGGTACGTCCGCACGTCCGCCTGCTGCGCAGAGGTACGTCCGCACGTCCGCCTGCCGCGCAGAGGTACGTCCGCACGTCCGCACGTCTGCACGTCCGCACGTCTGCACGTCTGCACGTCTGCACGTCCGCACGTCTGCACGTCTGCACGTCTGCACGTCTGCACGTCTGCACGTCTGCACGTCTGCACGTCTGCACGTCTGCACGTCTGCCTGCTGCGCAGAGGTACGTCTGCACGTCTGCACGTCCGCACGTCTGCCTGCTGCGCAGAGGTACGTCTGCACGTCTGCACGTCCGCACGTCTGCCTGCCGCGCAGAGGTACGTCTGCACGTCTGCACGTCTGCACGTCTGCACGTCCGCACGTCCGCACGTCCGCCTGCCGCGCAGAGGTACGTCCGCACGTCCGCACGTCTGCCTGCCGCGCAGAGGTACGTCCGCACGTCCGCACGTCTGCACGTCTGCACGTCTGCACGTCTGCACGTCTGCCTGCCGCGCAGAGGTACGTCTGCACGTCTGCCTGCTGCGCAGAGGTACGTCTGCACGTCCGCACGTCCGCACGTCCGCACGTCTGCACGTCCGCACGTCCGCACGTCTGCCTGCTGCGCAGAGGTACGTCTGCACGTCTGCACGTCTGCCTGCTGCGCAGAGGTACGTCTGCACGTCTGCACGTCTGCACGTCCGCACGTCTGCACGTCTGCACGTCCGCACGTCTGCACGTCTGCCTGCCGCGCAGAGGTACGTCCGCACGTCCGCCTGCTGCGCAGAGGTACGTCTGCACGTCTGCACGTCTGCACGTCTGCACGTCTGCACGTCCGCACGTCTGCCTGCCGCGCAGAGGTACGTCTGCACGTCTGCACGTCTGCCTGCTGCGCAGAGGTACGTCTGCACGTCTGCACGTCTGCCTGCTGCGCAGAGGTACGTCCGCACGTCTGCCTGCCGCGCAGAGGTACGTCCGCACGTCCGCCTGCCGCGCAGAGGTACGTCTGCACGTCCGCACGTCTGCACGTCTGCACGTCCGCACGTCCGCCTGCCGCGCAGAGGTACGTCTGCACGTCCGCACGTCCGCCTGCTGCGCAGAGGTACGTCCGCACGTCCGCACGTCCGCACGTCCGCACGTCCGCACGTCCGCACGTCCGCACGTCCGCACGTCTGCCTGCTGCGCAGAGGTACGTCCGCACGTCTGCACGTCTGCCTGCTGCGCAGAGGTACGTCCGCACGTCCGCCCGCCGCGCAGAGGTACGTCCGCACGTCTGCACGTCTGCACGTCTGCACGTCCGCACGTCCGCACGTCCGCACGTCCGCCCGCCGCGCAGAGGTACGTCCGCACGTCTGCACGTCTGCCTGCCGCGCAGAGGTACGTCTGCACGTCCGCACGTCTGCACGTCTGCACGTCTGCACGTCCGCACGTCCGCACGTCCGCCTGCCGCGCAGAGGTACGTCCGCACGTCCGCCTGCTGCGCAGAGGTACGTCTGCACGTCTGCACGTCTGCACGTCTGCACGTCTGCACGTCCGCACGTCTGCCTGCTGCGCAGAGGTACGTCCGCACGTCTGCACGTCCGCACGTCTGCACGTCTGCCTGCCGCGCAGAGGTACGTCCGCACGTCCGCACGTCCGCACGTCCGCCTGCTGCGCAGAGGTACGTCTGCACGTCCGCACGTCTGCACGTCTGCACGTCTGCCTGCTGCGCAGAGGTACGTCTGCACGTCTGCCTGCCGCGCAGAGGTACGTCCGCACGTCCGCACGTCCGCCCGCCGCGCAGAAGTACGTCCGCACGTCCGCACGTCTGCCTGCTGCGCAGAGGTACGTCCGCACGTCCGCCTGCCGCGCAGAGGTACGTCTGCACGTCCGCACGTCCGCCTGCTGCGCAGAGGTACGTCTGCACGTCTGCCTGCTGCGCAGAGGTACGTCTGCACGTCCGCACGTCTGCACGTCCGCACGTCTGCACGTCTGCACGTCTGCACGTCTGCCTGCTGCGCAGAGGTACGTCTGCACGTCTGCACGTCTGCCTGCTGCGCAGAGGTACGTCTGCACGTCCGCACGTCCGCCTGCTGCGCAGAGGTACGTCTGCACGTCTGCACGTCTGCACGTCTGCACGTCTGCACGTCTGCACGTCCGCACGTCTGCCTGCTGCGCAGAGGTACGTCTGCACGTCTGCCTGCTGCGCAGAGGTACGTCTGCACGTCTGCCTGCTGCGCAGAGGTACGTCTGCACGTCTGCACGTCTGCCTGCTGCGCAGAGGTACGTCCGCACGTCTGCACGTCTGCCTGCTGCGCAGAGGTACGTCTGCACGTCTGCCTGCCGCGCAGAGGTACGTCTGCACGTCTGCCTGCTGCGCAGAGGTACGTCCGCACGTCCGCACGTCTGCACGTCCGCACGTCCGCACGTCTGCACGTCTGCCTGCTGCGCAGAGGTACGTCTGCACGTCTGCACGTCCGCACGTCTGCACGTCTGCACGTCTGCACGTCTGCCTGCTGCGCAGAGGTACGTCTGCACGTCTGCCTGCCGCGCAGAGGTACGTCTGCACGTCCCAGCCCAGCCCTCTCCCCCCCACAACCAAACGCTGACCTCACAGAACCAAGTCTACGCTGCCCAGTGCCAAATTTTCGAGCCCCAGAACCCGTGCCTCAGCACCCAATCCTCAGTACAGGAAGACGAAACCCCAACGCCGAAACCCGATTTCAAGATCAACCAACCGGTTACAACTGTACAACACAACACAACTGATCATCTCACCAAGGAGCACAACAGCCTCCCGGCACCGTCCAATAGAGTGTCCACGTTGATACACAATTACAATTTATACGGAAATGTCAGGGAACCTCAGCACATATACGGCAACACTGAAGTTGGGAGTTCCTTTCAGCATTCGACTTCCTGCGACGACTCGAAAATTGATCTAGCACCCTTGGAGTCCGTCAAAAGTCGAGTGCAGGCAATATCGGGGAAAATAGAAGCGCCTCCGATTTATTCCATGAGCAAAAAGATGGTCCCCATCGAGCAAAACATCGGGCACAGTGATCAGGGATGAATGTTGCCAGCTTAAAAATTTTAGTTCGCTTGTAGTGGCAATTTTATTTACGTTATCTCCGAAGCGAGATCCTACAGCTTTACTTATGGGGCTATGACGAGACTTTAGACTTGGTACTTACCTGTACTTTTTGTAACGAAGCATTTACAAATACTTAATTTTTTGGAGTATATACAATGCCGCTGTAGCTCTAGTGCTATTTCAAAGCTTTTTAAAAGACAATCTAGCGATTGCTCAATATTCCTTGTAGCTTATAGATGTCAGATATTTATTCTTGAGCCAAAATCATTGTCTGCGTTATATGATAACAACCGTAACATATTGTGTTCCACTTATTGTATTGTTCGAGATTATTAGTGTTCGACATTTACGTATATATCAAAATATCATCATAAATATGTATATTAAAAGCGCTCATATATATATTTTAAAATAATTACCATTATTTATACTAAACATCACACAATCTACTTTTTTGTTAGTAGATTCATGGTTGATATATATACGAATAAAATATAATAATTTACGAACATTAAATCGCTATTGGACTATGCACATGCGAACATTTTAACAATGAACATAAAACTTGCCAACGATGAAAATTATTTAAATTCTTTTAAAAATAAATATTGCTTTCAATATTTTGAGCAACAAAGTGACCGTTAAGAATGTTTAAAGAAACAACTTCTTTAGCTACGTTGTCATTTGAAACTCGAAACGAAAAAGCGACGCTAAAATGGCACAATATTATTTAAGCTACTACAATTTCTTCAATTAATAGTTTTTCTGGACTGGGCTCATGTTTTTTTCGTATCTTGCAACATTTCTTTCCAACACTGATCGTATTGGTTTGTAGGTATATTTTATTTATTTCGCATGTGCTAAGTCCGAATGGTATAATATGTATATCTGTCTACATATCACGGCATTGTTGCGCTTTCAAATAAATCATACGTCATGTTGCCTATACGGAGTTATTGTTCTTACATATCTATATCTGTTCTAATATTTTTTTTATATAGTGTCAGTATTGATTTTGGTCAGACAATTATTTTTTTATTTTGAATACGAAACATTTTATGGTTGTTTTTATTTTGTCAGTGATTAGGATCAATACAAATGAAAGGTGTGTGCAGATTTGTATGAATTTTTGATCAGAACAATATTTTACTCTATAAATGTCTATTGTTTATGGTATAGTCTTATTTTATAAA